>BOPP01000300.1:950252-987220 GCA_017312745.1 Gryllus bimaculatus | reverse complement strand
AATTGAACGGGGTTAAAAGCTAAGGAGATGCGGCTAGCGGCAACCGAGCCAGCGCAAAAGGCTCGCCCGCTCATAGTGTAGAGAAAATTATGTAATGCTGCGGACAATCGATTTCGAGATTTCAACGGAAATACATGTTTTGGTGCCCCCTGTCCGTCCGTCTCTGCCTCCGTCGTCTGTGAACAACACTAGAGCCTAAACTATGCGCAGGATTTTTTCCGAACTGAATAAATCCCTGTCAATCTGGCTCTCACAAAGCTTTGCAATTTTGAAAAACAGGCGGTAGATGTCAGCTGCAAAGAGGGTAGAGCAAGACCGCAAGACTACCCGAGATCAAAGAATTTAGAAAATTAACTAGTACGAGAAAGTCTGTGCCATTCTGTTGTACCACAAGTTTTAAATACTTCTTTGTATTTTTAATGTGTAATGTAGATAAACAAATACATATAACGTTTTAAATGTTTTGATAATGGCTTGTGAAGTTCTTTGCGTAATCGGGGAAGAAGTCTTCCAATCTTCCGACATACCAAATTATCAAAACGCATGGGATCATTGATTCTGCGCTATTACCTGTGGCAATGACACCACCAGTGTGTCTTTTTATAATTTATGAATACGCGATTTCATATTCATTAGTTCCAGGTTTCATGATCTTGGCACTACCGTTATGAAGGATTTCGCAATTGCAGCTCTTCGATGAATGTTATCGTTGTGAAACTCCCGCCGTGCTGGTTTTGTGGAAACAGTTTTACTCGAGTGAATGTTGAGTTCATTCACTTTTGACACGGTAACTTTACGTTGTCTGGCCACAATCCTTTTTATTGTTCGGTCGGTCTCTGACAGTTAACTTCGGCTTTTGCCCACTATTCCTCTACGTCCATGATTCACCGTGCTTTGTGTACGCGGTTAGCGTTAGCAAACTTAATCCATACATTGCTGTCTTAATGAAATAACCGCTTTATACTATTCTTTTCACTCCTGTGGCTCTACAAATTCATCATTTACGTGTTGTACATTATAAATAAATTGTTTCCTAGCACAACATTTAAAAATAAAAGCCATTCAACATCACAATTCTCAAAGTCCAGTTGTGATACAGTTTTATAGTCTTTACAAGATATGACGGTGTCATTTTATTATACATCAGTGAAGCAAAGAAAATAAATTATTTTATACAGGAATTGTCACTGTCATTGATAATATAAATCGATAATCACTCAGCGGAAGATTGTGGCAAGCGGCTGGTGAAGCTTCGTTTAGGTGGCCTACCCCTCCTTATCACCGTTTGTTTTCCGTTTTTGCAGTAGAAAATTAGGATCTTTTCTTCAGCGGACCCTTGTCTTCTGCCTTCTCTTCCTTTCATTGTTCCTTTTCTTCATAGAGTTTTTTGAAAGGTGACGCAGTCGAAATCTTCGAATGTCGTTTCTTATGAGTATTTTTGTGGGGTTGGTAGCCTATTATTGGCCTAGGGGAGATCTAGGGCAAAATGATTGTAAAGAAATCTTCACCTTCGCTCTGGTTGCCTTTTCTTTGTTCAGAGGAGCACTACGTTCTTGAGCTTTAGATGAAGATGGCTCCATTGATTTTTCAGAACGGACGTTAATTTTCGTCTCTTTCCATCTCTTCGTAGGCCCCGCCCCCTAGAACATAGTCTGGGACGCAGTGGCTGTAGTCTCAACTGCAGTTTGGGGTTCACTTGTAGTTTTAACAGTTAAGTCATCATTTCTAATGATTGTAACATTTAAAGGCCAGATTTTCTTTTGCTTTGAAAGCAGCTTTCCCGATTTCTAAGGATGTGATCTTAGAAAATGTTTAATTAAAATTCCAGCTATCTCGTATGGGATTATTCTTTTCAGTAGACCAGTCGTTTGGCAATGAGATCACACTCCTTGTTGTATGCTTCTTTTAAATGTTCGTAAACTGTCAGACGATTATCTTGAGAGCTACAGCACATTCATACGCAAGTGACCAGAACTGCTTACTACTTAGGCCGTAAAACATTTGCTAAATGTTAGTAGGTGGTCCGCGAGCTGCTTCTCTTGAGCTTCAGAAAACATAATTGGCCTACGTAGGCGTGGACGTTTCAAAGCACCATTTCCATCTTTACTTATAGCCCTGTACCACTTCTTCAAAGCAAAGTAAGAAATTCCAGAAGATTTTGCAGCCCTATAAATAATTTAGTCTTACAAGATTCACTTCATGTGTCTAATTCATGTAAAAGCCTCTTTGCATTATCTGTGTCTTTGTGTTTCGAGACTTATATTGGAAACAAAATAAATCGCATTGTAATGAGTTTATTTAATTGTGTTAAGTTAAAAGAACGTGCAGTGAAAATAACCATGGGGTTATCAGAGCTACGCTACTATATCACCTTCGGAACTCTCTTTACCCCGAATTGTAACGATTTTGTTTAAATTACAAAATGTAGGATAAAATAATTTTGTATTTCAGTTTCAACTTGATCTCATTTAACTACATGAATAATGCAATAATAACATTTATTTAAATCCCCGAATAAGCATGATAGCAAAATCATCGGCTTAAGATAACAGCTGCAATAATTGCAGGCGGACGGCCGAAAACATACTGTGTCTTCTGTTAGGCAAACGGATTGCGACTGCGCCATCGCTCGTGCTGTGAGCGAATGGTGCACTTCAACTCAATTCGGAGATTTCTAGTTTAATTATTATTATTTCTGAAATTATTCGGGATAGGCTCTTGTTACCGTAGGCTCCCATTGCCACGTTCTCCCCAACTACTGTAATGCAAGGTGTTCATATTATTTTGTTCAACCCCTGTTATTATAGATATTTGTATAGAAAGAAAACATGTTTCTACTCTTGAGTCAATCAGTTTTTACCAATGCTACTGATTCGTAAATGAAAAGTCAAGGCCTATTATTAAATATAACACAATTTTCAACCGTTTTCACAATAAATAAATAAAATGTTAGCCATTGAACATCGTTTATTTTTACTTTCAAGTATACGTACGTATATACGGAGTAATATACATACTATAGCGAAAGTTATGTAATGCTGCGAAAAATCGATTTAGAGATTTTACCGAAAATACGTTTTGGGGCAGATACCGAAAACGTTTTTTTCCAAAACGTCCGTCCGTCCGTCTGTGAAGACCACTAGCACCTAAATCATGCGTAGGAGATTTTTTAAAATGAAGGAACCCTGTCCATCTGACTTGAGTCGAAGCTTTGATATTTTTGTAATTTCTTTAAAATTTGGGGATACTTTATATGAAGATCCTGGGACATTTTCACAATTTTCTCAAAAACGGCTCCAATTTTTTTTCTTTCTTTCAATAAGGTCATGTACTTTTTTTTTGAAAATTTTAAGTTTCCACGCGATATATTACGAGCAATACGAGCAATTTTAAAGAAATTACAAAAACAAGATTTTCTCAAAAACGGCTCCAAATTTTTTTTCAAACTTTTCGAATATATAGTTCTAATTGCATGCTTCAAAGTTACGTAATGTTCACTTCGGGGTATTTTTTTGTTTTTAAAAACATAACAAATGTAAATTTTTGAGAGATCTCTCACGTCGTTAATATGCACATTCCAGCCATTTGTAAAAACTATTGTATTTGTGATTTAAAGTACTTCAAATTATTTCAAATGAAGTTTTTTAAAAACTCAAAACTTTTCTGTGAAAAAGAGCTTCAAATTTCGAATTAACAATACCTCTTAAGCGCGATTTTCTTAAAAACGTCTTCAAAGTTTTCGAAGTAAATTGCCATTTATGGGGAGGTTTTATTATTCTTTAATATTCTTAAAATATTATTTCCGTTCTACTATTTGAAAACCGAAAAATTAATAAAATTTCAAAAAAATGTTCTTTGTGCGGCGATAGACGGCAGCTGGCAAGAATATGTGGCAAGTTCGTATAGCTAGGCGAGACCAAAGGAAATAGAATACTAATATAGCCATACAGTATGTGCCACTCTGTAGCACCACTAGTTACTCTCTCTTCTTCTGCTTACGTAGTATAGAGAAACTCAGAAATCATGCGTATAGAACTTAACAGAATATTTTAATAGAGAAGGAGACTAAATGCATTTCAGCATCTTGCGAAATGACTTGCGGTCTTGAAAGACAGAAATTTAAAAAGTATGCACGAGGAATGGTATGATAACCTTTTATACCCCTTCCAATCCTTTCAAGGACTGAGAGTGGTACCACTCCATTGAAAGACTCGTTCAATTCAGACGTCCGTGAAAGCAATCCGGAGTTTTAGGGAGCAGCTCACGAAGGTTCCCCGGATGTTTTGGTGCCGCCTCCCCATAAACACTGTTTCGAGTGGCTCCGCGCGTCCCTCCGCTTCCAAGAGGAGTGAAAAATGCATGCTGCCTACAAAGGAACCTTTGGTGCGGTTGCGGAGGTCGCATCTCAACAGCCTAAGACTCGCAATGCATTTGGGGAAGTACAGCGGCCGCCGTCGGGCGTCGGGCAGGTGGCCAACCGCGCGACTACGCCACTACCTGTAGCCGACAACATTTCACTATAAAAAGTCGAGGAGCTACAACACCTACTTTCTCGCATTATTGGACACAGTTACGTCATATTGATAATTCTGCCCAACTGTGAGCCGTACTATGGGTAAAAGTGCAATATGTGCACGGTTTCTTCAGCTATGGGATCTCTGGCCTAACTGATGGCACATAATTGAAATCATGAAATCAGGTAGCAACGATCGTTTTTGGCAAGAATTGATATGAAAAAGTTCACTCTCGTGTAATAAAATCAGGATTAGAGAACAAAAACCAATATTAATCATCGAAAATCACTTGATTATTTTTCAAAATATTCCCCATGAAGATCTATACACTTTTGCATGCGTTTGAACCAATTGTCGAAGCACTTTGCCACTCTGATTGAGGTATCTCCAAAACATGCATTCTGAATGCAGCAACCGCTTCTTCAGGTGTCAAAAAACGTTGACCTCTCAGTTTCTTTTTTACGTAGGGGAATAAAAAGAAGTCATTCGGTGCCAAGTCAGGATGACTCATCAAATCGATGTTTTGGGTGCTCAAAAATGCAATTGCTTGAGCAGATGTGTGAGAGCTCGCATTGTCGTGGTGAAGAGTGATCCGTCTTCGGCGGTTGGTTTTCCTAATTTCTTGGAAGACAGCTGGCAAACAAATCAGAATGGGCCACTCAGAATGAACTGTTCTGCGTTGTTCTAGTGGTGCGGTTGCGACATGTCCAGTTTTTCCAAAAAACAGGCGACCATCTGTTTGGAAGTGCTTGGAAGTGCTGTTTGGAAGTGTGCGAACAACTTTTGCTGTTGTATTTTGCTCATCTTGAAACACCCATACAGTCGAGTGCTGTTTACTTTCGGGCTCGTACGCGTAAATCCACGATTTATCACCTGTCACGATGTCATAGACGTGTTTCGAAGCACCTCGATCGTATTTTTTGAGCATTTCTTTCGACCAATCGATACGAGCCCTTTTGAGCAATTGACAAATTGTGTGTGATCCAATGCGAACAAACTTTTTTGACAGTCAAAATGTTCATGCAATATTGAATGAATGCTGGTCCCACTAATGTCTAAGGTTGTCTCAATCTCACGATAGATCACATGACGATCTTGCAATATCAGTTCACGCATAGCATCAATGGTTTTCGGAACAACAACTGATTTTGAACGACCTTCGCGAAATTCGTCTTGGAGTGAACTACGACCACGATTGAATTCACCATACCATCGATAAACACTAGTCCTTGATGGAGCTTCATCGCCAAAATTCAGTTCATCCAAGCACTGTTGCTGAGTTAATCCACGTCGAAAGTTGCAAACAATAATCGCACGAAAATGTTCACGATTCAATTCCATTTTAGGGCCCAGATGAATCTCTTAAGTTACTGTAAACAACACAAATAGTGCTCGTATGTCAAAACATTTAGTGAGTTCGTATAACCTCAAAACATCCAACTTTACGATAGAGCTATCAGTTGTCAGATTGCAACACCAGGGTTGCCAAATCCCGAAACATAAAAGGAAACCTTCGTATTTTGCGAGTGTCCATTCTCACCTAGGCTATGGCATAACATTCTCGAGAAAAACAATGCCACGATAGTTACTCATCCTTGATCTTGGAATCCTACATCGAAGTGAGTTTATACTGCGTAAGCAGAAGAAAAGAGAGTAACTAGTGGTGCTACAGAATGGCACATACTGTATGGCTGTATTAGTATTCTATTTCCTTTGGTCTCGCCTAGCTATACGAAGAAAGTGTTTGAAAATTTACCCATATTAAAGCCCAGTGGACATTATCGAGTGAAATGTGTTCAACTGAAAGTATGTCAGAATCTTCTGTAGCGTATAGGCCTATAGTTCATTTTTACTTTCTCTTATCAACTAAGTAGCAAGAAAAATTATGTAAATTACGTTGTATAATGAGAAATTTTTTTGTCAAGGAAACAAATTTTGAAGGTCTCGGGTATTGAAAAAGTAGATTTTTCTTGCTTCTAGCAGTAACATTCCTTGAGGCCAAAAAAGTCGTTTTCTCCAAGGTGTTTATCCATCTGTGAACAACGCTAACGCCTAGCCAGGGACGTCTAACTGGCGGCCCGCGGGCTGCTTGTGGCTGCGGTGCCATTTATTGCGGTCCGCGAAAGGTTATTAGTCAAAAGTTAAAGTCACTTGCATCCATGTCGGGCGAGAGTATTGTCCACCTAGTGCACGCGGCCTGCCGGACTTAGTGCCCCCATGTAAATAAAGGTTAAATTTAGGTTTAAGGTCTTTTTTCTAGTACATGAATAAATGCACAATCAACCTAATGTGATTCACTCCGTAAGGCTTGATACCTTCCATTCCCCTCCCCGTTTCAGATCAGCCGGTCAAACTTCCGAAATCAACATTAAGGGGCAGTCAGATATGGATCGCCCTAGTAATGGAAATATGGCTCACATCCATATTTTTTAAAAGGTTTTAATTGTGGTCCTTGAGACCTATCAAGTTGGCTAAACTATTGGGTCTAAACTATTGGAGTTTAACCTAAACGATATAAGAAATGTCACAGTCCTTTGAGTTTACAATGGTTCATTTAATATTTGGGAGAACCTTACACGAAGCCCCAACAACATTTTCAAACTTTTCTCAAAAATGATCTGTAATGGGGTGAATGAAACTGTGTGTAAGAATAGGAAAGGAAGAGGATGGAAAGATCATGCGCGGTCTGTGGCCGATTTGTGAGGGTACTGCCCCAGCATTCGCCTGATATTAATAGGAGAAACCATTAAATGATTCAGTAAAGATCAGAGCAGCCGGCCGCTTCGATTCTCATCCAGACAGCGGATGAGCCCGACCTAGCTATGAAACTAGTGTCGAACATTCTGCCGCCGTCGGGACTCGAACGCTAGGACGTTCCCGTTAAAGGCTCTTCAGTGGCATCAGCAGTGGTATCAGTATGGCTTGAGCCACCTGAAGCCGCTAGCTTATCACATTAATGGTAGTGGCGAAACATTCACGGGGGAATACAGTCATCAACAGCGGTAGCAGTGATAAGTACCGAATATCAAGGCTTCACCCGAAATGTGTAGTGTCTTCGTTAGAATGGGAAGAGAGGTAAGGCAAAATTCATATGAGGTTGCGTAGCTGGAGGAAGAGTGGAGGAGGCCTTGACGGCAATGAGGTAGAACGACGTTCTCGGGCGGGTAGACGGTCTAACCAGCGGGCTTTGCCGAGTTGCGGGGGCAGGGGACGGGAACGAAAACAAGCGCAGCGTGGGTTGGAAGGCGTAGGGGGAGAGGGCGCAGTCATGAATATCGGAGGTGGCTGAGCGAGCGAGTGGATGCGGGAGCGACGCGAACAGCAGGGGCGGAGAGATCGGTGGTGGCAGGTGTGGCAGAGAAGACTTACCGAGTGGCGCGTTTTGCGGCGTGTTGTGGATGGCTGCAACGGCGGGTTGCCACCGAGCGACACAGCGGGTGGGGTTGGCCGGAGCGGGGAGGGAAGGGGTCGCGGGGCGACAGACGCCCTAGCGGCCCAATCAACATGGCCGCGCCCGTCTTAATTAATTTAGCGGGCAGCCGCGACCTGCGGACGCGCATGAATATGGAGGATCCCCACCGGCCCCCCTCGACGCCCCTCGACGCCCCTCGACGCCCCCCGACGTTGCTCTGTGCGCGCTCGTCGCGGTAAACACTTCTGTCTCGAGGGCGCGCCCGCACTGCTACTTGGCTCCGCGCTACAGCCAGACCTCCACATTAGGGATGCGATATCGATGTCGATGTTTTCAAAACATCGATATTTTATAGAAACATCGATTCATTGAAGCTGAAATTTTATCATCGGTTTCAATAAACAGGAATGTTTTTACTTTGTTGACATTTTACTTTTGTATTAAGGGAAACATTGAACATTTTTGATTTTTGGTTTTCTTCGGTTTTGTGTTCTTTATACTTTTAGTAATAATGTTTTAGTAACTTTTCTGAACCTTTTCACTCCCAGTGTTAATAATAAGCAACATGCCAATTTTAAATGTTGTCAGTGCTCTCTAGTGGAGGAAACTTGAGGTATGAAGACGTTGAATTACGAAGATATCCTAATTGAAACATTAGCAAGTTTTGGCGCTTCTGAATGCTGAATGTCGATTTAGTCGAGACAGCTACAGCAGTTATTTTTTTCTGATGCCCCTTAATCTCAGAAACTATACATCCAAAAACAATGATTTTTACACAATCGTTTAGTATTATGTAGATATCTACTAAGTTTGTACGTACCTTTTTCATGCAAAAATTACTTTATAATAAAATATGGATCACAAAAAAATGAAACAAAAAAGTACATTCAATGAACATTATTTTAAAGCGTTACATTTATACATATGTATCTGAAAAAACTCACTAAATGTATGCGTGGTGACTAAATCACCATATCAAATTTGGTCCCCCTTAAATAATATCACAATAAAAATATTACAATAAATTTCACATATCCATAATTTTAATGTTCTTTAGACCGAAGCTACCAAGAATGAAAAATAAGTTAGTCAAATTTTTGTTAATAAATGCAGTGAATTATTTTTGTAGTATCCAATATAAACCTAAACGTTTGTAAAATATTTTGAATTTTTTTGACTTTATTTTGTCAACTAAACCTCAATTATAAATCTATGATCATGACCACTTGCACGATGTACATTGAAAATCGATTTTTAAAATTTGAACATCGATGTTTTGATGTCGATGTCATATCCCTACTCCACTTGGGCTGGGCCTTTCTCCGGAAATTACAGCGCAATTTTGTAACATTAGAACCAACTGGAGGCTTCTACTTCCATTCATATTGTGTAGCAACATTTTTTCAAGCTGTTTTGGAAATTACATTTTTTTAAAGAAACGTATGTACTTTTTAGATGTACACGCACTAGTCTAGTAAATTACCACATTTTTACTATTTTAAAAAGGCATGTTATCATGGAAGATTAATAATTGACAATTTATCGGGAAATGTGAGAAAGGAGAGGTGTCAATCTGTTAAATTTTAAATCATATTTCCACTGAATATTTATTTTCGTTTATTTTCACGTTAGTCTCCGTCGTTGCACGTCAACAACTGATGCTGTTCTTTACAGCGTGGTTACTCAATTTTATTCTCCGAAACGTAATTATATTCGAGGTCTGACAAGTATTCTTTGTTATAGTTTTCTTTTCGCGATATAAATTTTACAGAAGAAGAGGCAAAATAGGAATCGTATTCATTTTTTGAAAATTAAATAAAAGGGAGACCGTTATAAAAAGCACTTAAGTGATGTACATTGCTATACGTACAAAACAGAAGAAATTATGAATCGTCAGTGTTAGCTTGACGTCCACCTCTGGCTTACTTACGCTTATAATGACATAGCTACGAATTGTCTTTGTTAGAAAATGGGCATCTCCTAATTAAATAAATATGCATCTGTGTCTTCCACAAATTATAATATGGCAAATTGATTACATGTAAATGTTACAAATAGAGTAAAATAAAGTGGAGCTGTATATCAGGTACAAATATCACGCAATATCATGAACAGCATCGTCTATTAACCCTAATATTTAAATTTCGTAAATCTGAAATTAATAAAACGAAAAATTAAGGAAGTAGAAACTGTGCAAGGAAATGAAAAGAGCTGTACTTTACGCACCCGCGCTTCACTGACAGAGTTATTATTTTAAATGCAATATACTAAAAATACTTTCAATTAATAATCATTTGACAAATAATTTCTTACGGCAATAACGATTCAAGTAATGTAATGATTGAATTGTACTTTTAATGAAAGTGATTGACTGATTATACTAGTTTGCTTTAAGTTCTCCGGGCAAATTACTTATTTCACTGGTCTTCGAATTAAAAATGGCAGGAAAATTTACTCGTATGTATCCCTTAAACAGTAATTAATTTAAAAAAAGAGCTTATATGCAATTCACTTAAATTCAGAGAGCTGAATCTCTCTGCAAGTGCATCATCGCAGCTAAGCGCTCCCGCAGAGGGTTGAGGGGGAGGAGGGGGGAGCAAGTGGCCTACGGAGGCTGCAGGTCGCCCTCGCCTTCGAACAATCGTCGGCGCCTGGACGCGAAGCCGTTGACAGCGCACTCAGCCTGTCACCGGCTGCATGAATATGCAGATGCAAAGGCGCGCAGGGGTTGTTGGATGGGACGGGGCAGAGCGGCGTGATGCCGGCGACAAACCTGACGGGAGCAGCGCCGCTCCCCGAACGGCGCGCATTGCTCGCACTGCTTCGCCCCACTCCGCCCGCTCCGCCCGCTCCGCCCAGCTCCGCCCCCCTCAACACTCCGGTCGGCCTTTGCTCCACCTCGCCCCATTCCCCCCCGCCCCGCCCTGCCCATCTCTGCCCCACCCGGCCCCGCCCTGCCCACTCTGCCCCGCCCCGCCCCGCCCCGCCCCGCCCCGCCCCGCCCCGCCCCGCCCCGCCCCGCCCCGCCCCCACCCCGCCCCGCCCTGCCCATCTCTGCCCTGCCCATCTCTGCCCTGCCCATCTCTGCCCTGCCCATCTCTGCCCTGCCCCATCTCTGCCCTGCCCATCTCTGCCCTGCCGCTCCAGCCTCGCCCAGCCCCGCCCAGCCCCTACCAGCCCCGCCCAGCCCACCCACCTTCACACGGGACCCGTCCGCCACACTCCGCTCCCCTGAACCGCGCTCTACTCTGTCTTGCTCCACCTCGCCCCCCCCTCCCCCTAACCCCGTCACGACCCGTCCCACCAGGTCCGCCCAGAACCCGTCCCGCTACTCTCCGCTCCCCTGAACCGCGCTCCGCTGTGCCTTGCTCCACTTCGCCCCGCCCGACCACGCCCCGCCCTAACACCTCCATCTCTTTTGTCTCACACCGAGAAAGGTGGCTCAGGGTATCACTTGAGGTCACTGCAGTGCCTCTGACCGGAAGGTCTTAAAGTTCCACTCCCATATGTGGCAGAGATTTTGACACAAGCTTGCAAGTTAGGTCGGATTCAGCCGCTGTCTACAGGAGAATTCTAGCGGCCTGCTGCACTGATCGGTAGTTTCCCGTGCTTTCTCCGATCAACACCAGGCAAATGCCGGAGCAGTACCCTAACAAACGGGCCGCGGATTGCGCGCGATATTTTCTTCCTCTTTCTTATCCTATCATCTGTAATTTCTTAAAGTCACTTGCACGAACTTCACTACCACACATGTCGGGAGACCAGTCGGGAGCTTACAGTGTGATCCGGCTGAGGAGGTGCTCCGTTGATGGGAGATACTTGGTTGAGGGAATCCCTGGTAGCCGACGGTAGGTTGGCGCCGGACCTCATAATTCGGCGGGGGAAGATTATCGTCCCCTCTGGAGCACCTTACAAACAAGCAGTACACTACCGACAGCCCGACGTGTATATCAGAGCCGGAAATGCCATGCAGAGAGAGGGGAGCAGTTTCCCCCGCAATAAAACATTCATTTTACTAATGGAACTAATGACCGTAGGACTTGACGTTCCAGGAAAAAATCTATTAGTCTGATAACTACAATAGCATAAGACTCATGATGAAATGTTCTAAACATAAGATTTTCGTTCATAATGTTAATTGAAGGTAAAAAAATTGAATATATTTCATTGGTTATTCATTTCATTCATTATTACAATACCCTTATTTCAATGTATTTGAATTAATTTTTGATGGTTTCATTTATATAATTCAAAGAATCGGCTTTGCCCCTTCTCGTAGGTCACCGTATAAAGTCTAACAAATATTTATGCATTTTCTCAATGACTTGGAATGATATCCTAAAACCAGCGTTTAACATTCCGTCGAAATCGTCAAGGCTTATAAAGGTTCTCAAGTAGCCTGTTATGGTTCTACGGGCCACTGAACTAGAGATAGTCACAGAGGCGTGATACTGGATATTGTGCCTTCCTTCATCTCGCAAACGCATCTAAGTAATTGTGTAATACTACCTCTCCCAGGGACTCGTACTCGGAGTCAGTTAACGAAGATCGTCTCACCGGTTCTTAACCACGTCCGGCAGCTGCCACAGTCACTGCTTCCTTCTCCAGCACTGCGCCCTAGAGAGATCTTCAGCTAATGGTCCTGTCTATGCTGCTATCCCCACCTGCACTCCTCTCGCATTCTCGTTCCGCCTCCGCCACTCCGTCTCCCACTCCGCTTCCGTCACTCTCCCTACCCGTCTTGCCTGACCGCGCAATGCTAACCAATTTGTACCATTCAAGTTTATCGACGTTTTCCATAATATTCTACTAAATCAGACAATTCAGGACACATGGAAGTGAAAGATAATAAAATCCTTCGGAAGGTATCGGAGAATTGCTGTTACCCGTGTTTGCGTTATCGATGTTCTAGATTTATAACCTCGTGAATTATAAGTTCGAGATTTTGGGGTTCGATAATCGAGAAACGGAGAATCGAAATACGGGAGATCGAGCAATGGAGGAAAATAAGAAGGACCGAGTTTTGGAGAATCGACGTATGACAGTTCGAGATACGTGGGTTTGAGAAGCTTGAATTTCAGCTCCCTTTGCATTTCGAGGAAGAGAGTTGATGCTATTCCAGGACGCTGTTAGAGCTGTGGGCAGCTCGTCACCATCACCCTTTCCTGGGGGGCGTGGCGGGAGGGGCGGTGAAGGGGACAAGGGAGGGGAGGCGTTCGCCCACCGCCCCTGGCCTTGCCTCCCCGAGCGGGCACTGCCGCAAGCACTCGGTCGCAACCCGACGACCCGCCGCGTTTAATTAGATCGCAGCGGCCGCGCCAGGTACGTCGTTGCCATGGTCATTCATGAGATTACGCCATTCAGGCCGCCCTGTTACATCGCACATCATTCCCTTCAGCTGTACACCGCCCGGTCGGTGGTAGTAATGCAATTTCAAACAACTGCCATCTGTAAATTTCATTATTCTTGGCCAGTTGTTAGACATTCAAGAAAAAATATCATAAGATCGTTTTTAAAGATTAAGGTCGAAGCCATTTTATTCTTCTTCGGTCTTACGTTAATTATTGTAGTAAAATATAATTTTTAGCTAAAGACTAATTCTACGGATCTCCAGTAATCTTAATCAATTTTGGTAGTAAAAAACGGAAACAAAATTGTATGTTCAAACAACATCATGTGTGCATAAGAAGTGGTAATATTTGTGTATGGAATGAACCTTCATACATAATTTAATTTTTGTATTTAGGGTGTATAATAGACGTTTTTGCCCGAGTGGACTTACAAACCTCTGATCCGAAGGGTTGGAAGTCGTCTGTAGGACAAAAACATCAAGTAACGCAGTTGGGCCTTGAGCGTTTTGTGGTTTACTAGTTAGTTGCTGAATCAAACGAGATATTATAAAGTGTTTCGTTTGGGATCTATAAAACCCATAAATAAACTAGTAAAATATAAAAAAACATTACTAATTCTTTTTATGTAAATCTTTCAGTTCTCTGTACCTTATTTTTAGAAAATGTATTTAAGTAATTTGAGTTAATTTTTGAACCATGACGGTAAAACCACCATCCTAAACGAAGTGTTTTGATTTCTAATAAAGACGTAGGTGAGTTTGCAATGTGGAAAACAAAAGAAAATTGCAAGTAACATGTACTATCTTTTTTAGTTATCATTTGAATATTAAAATTGCGTAGGAAAGCAAAGAATTTTGCAAAGGTGCCTAAATTTCTTCAGCAGCATAGCACAAAATAAATACGTTAAAACTCACAGTAGAAAAATCACTCAATATTATTCATTATTCAGCCATTCCATGTTTGTACTAATTTTCACTTTTCATCTGTTTTAATTACAAAGAATTTACTCTATAGTCCTGAAAATTGCTGAAAATTCATATACATTTTTTAGATATGAAGTTTGTTACGGCATAAATACGTTCATTCAGTGAAAATTCATATACATTAAAAATGAGCCAATGCCCATCAAAAACGTCAGACTAAGCAAATGCCATCAGTAGAGTAAGACGTTATGAAAATTGTGTATTATAAAAAATGAAAACTCCGACAAAAATCAAAGTGTTTATCGTAAGTGCATTCGAATAATTATCTTGCCATACGATGCACAAGATTTCTAGAAGGTAGTCTATTACTGTCACTTTCTGAATTTATAACGGTACAAATCAATGGAACTAACAATGCTACCTACTGACACCTTTTTCTGAGAATTCCGAAAAAAAACACGAAATTGTCGTGCTTTTCTTATTTTTACCCGAAAGCGAACTTCTAAACAGAAAGAAGGGTGATGTGTTTGGCATTGAAACATGTTTCTTCCTAGCCTTCCATTTTTTTACCGTTTTCAATGTGGTAAAGTCAGATTTACTTTTTGTCAGTGACAGTTCACCAGGGTATGCTAGGCTGGCAATGCATACGCTGATGAGTACGTAATTCTAATTTAATACCGTTTATACATGATATGTTTTCAGTAACTCTTACAGTAATATTTTTTTTAATACTAGCCTAAGATAAATATTTTTGGTGGTAGTTTTACCCAATTTAATTGAATATCATATCCGCGCCGTATCATTGCTGCGAAGGCCTCCTTCCTGGCCGTTGCCAACCGACAGAGCAAGCGCTCCTCCGTTCATCAGCACTCAACCTGCGTTCCTGAATTTATTTTAAAATCGTAATAATAATTATCAATATTTTTATATTTATAGTTTTTTTGTAAATTGGACAGCTTTCTTCTTATAATGTTTTTTAAAGTATGAATTGCATCAATTTT
Source organism: Gryllus bimaculatus (assembly GCA_017312745.1). Taxonomy (NCBI): domain Eukaryota; kingdom Metazoa; phylum Arthropoda; class Insecta; order Orthoptera; family Gryllidae; genus Gryllus; species Gryllus bimaculatus. The sequence continues at coordinate 972,019 of BOPP01000300.1, read as the reverse complement.
ATCAATCTATATTACTAATATTGCATGCGCGCAGCAATTAAAGAAAACAAAGTAGCCTGCGGCTTAGTGAGAAATGTCAATGGTTTATATACTGATACTCAATAACCCTGAAAAAATAAGAAATACAATGAAACATTTATCTGTCACTAAAAAATGTAAATATTTTATTATGTTGTTCCGCCCAATCTCCTATAGAGAAGTTAAAATGAGACCAGTTTGACAGGACAGGCATTGGCAGAGGTAGTGTCGAAGCCATTTACAAATGAGCCAACTGCAAACGAACACAATGACAAATTGAACGCATGGGCATAATCTGCGATTTTGTTGCCATCAAAGCGGTCCCTTCTTACAGTAATCTTTCGTTTTTGTACCCGCTGAATTCTCATACTCAAGGCATCAGTGCTTATAACACATCTGACGTCATACCATAACGAGGCTCCGTTGAAGAGCCCGACCATATTAAATATATGCTATTTAGATCTTGTGTTATGAGACTGCAGTTTTTTTAAAGTTTTGGTATGTAAAGAACAGTTGTACAGCATAAATACTATACTACTTTATGGCAGACTTAGTGAAGACTATTTTTGTTAAAGTATTTAATTTATTGTAGCATTTTACGAGAGAATTTTATCTGTTATTTGAACAGTGTGCGTGCTAGTTTTTGCAAAACCATTTTCGATCGTTTTGTTCACCAGCCTTTTGCTGCTGCAGGCCACTAGTTTTACCAATATACAAACTATTTTACCACTGTTATACCTGATGATGGAAATAATAAATTCATGAAGCACCATATTATGTCTATCAAATATACGCGAAGTGAAATGTTAGAAGATTTATTCCACTCCTAATTTATACAACCAAAAGAACAACCTGCAACTACTACATTTCGTTGTTACGTGGGCTTCTGACGCTCTCTTCCATCCTCTGGCTTGCCGCCGTACTGGGTGTGAATCGAGAAGCTGTGTGGACGCCTTGCCCACAGCTCCAACTGCTACGGGACCGGGACGGGGGGGGGGGGCGTCTCTGAGACATGCGGGCGGCCCGCTCGCCTTGCTGTTCGCGAACGCGGACTCAGGTCCTCCGCGTTCGGCTGACGTGAATGCGAACCGTCTGCTTGCTTATGTCCTGAGCCGCCGCTCGAGGTCGTCCTCCGTGCTTGGCCGGCACGGTCGGTCCAGGCCCCTTAGCGACCCGTCATAGCGACGTGGGTGGCAGTGGCTCTCCCAGCCACATCACACCACACGCCCACTTCCACTGCTTCAGTCCGACGACTCATTCAAGACTGGGGCAGCTCTCCTTTTCGCTGACTGACTCGTAGGCTCCCGTAACCGGTGATCATGTACTCTACTACCACACATGCCGGGGGACCAGTCGAGAGCTTACAGCTTGACCCAGTTGAGTGGGTGCTCGTTGGTGGGAGATACGTGGTTGGGCTCCGCTAGCTGATGGTAGATCACCGCCCGATCTCACCAAACAGCGGGGCAAGATTATCCTCATCTCTCGACGGAAACACAGGCACTACACTGACGGGAGTGGATGACAGCAGTTGGCGCGCTGAGAATCACTAAATAAATCAATCAAAATCAAGATGGATATGACAATAGAAGAAAAAGGAAAAGAAATTGTTTAATATCCATCTTACAGAAAATATGGATGACGGGCATATGCGTGGGCAGCCTAAAGCAATAGTACATTTCTGTACCACTCTGTCCTTTTCTGGGCCCTCTTTTCCATTTACATTTTTATTTCCAAATGTCATATTTTACTAGAATATAAATAAAATATAATACAAGGAGAATTAAATAATTTTAATTATATAATTAATAAACACACTTGATTTTATGGTGAACTATTTCCAGGTTATCATATGGGTTGGAAAGCTTCTTCACGATATGTTGGTGTTAATTCCTCAAATTATCAACTTTTTTTAAGAGGACAAATAAATCAGAAATTGATTATATTTACGGAAATAAAATTTTTATTAAGAGGGATTACGTGACCTGTATCGAAATTTTCAGGGGACCAAAGCCTATTGAGTGAATAAAAGAGTGAATGGATTTTAACTTCAAAAGGGAAGTTATATTTGAATGTTATACATATCACAAAGATACAAAAGAAACATAATATCCAACGCATACTGTAATATTATCACAATCTAATAACCGTCCAAACAATTTATAAATATCGTAACTTACGAAGAAGTAGTATGGGTTGCGGGAATAATATTAGCTAGTACATTACACATAATTTTATCGTATAATGAGAAGTATTGTATTTTAAGCCACTGCAAATTAATGCGATGTAAAATAATAAAGAAGTCAAATTATGGCAAAATAAAAAGAAGTCAAAGATTGTCTTAAGATTCCATTTAGTATTTCTTTAAAAGTATTATTAATTGCTGATTAGCAACTGCAAATACTAGGCCACTTTCTGAGTACCGAGCGCTGATATGAATTACTTCATTTCTGGCTTTCTTTTTTTTTATGTCATGATCAAATCTAGTTCCAACGAAGTTTCTCTACTCGACACATGCTACTTTATCTAAAAGCCTTCAAAAACGAAAAAAAGCAACAACCAAAAACAAAAAAACAACATATAAATAAATTAAAAACAAATAAACAAAAGTAAACTTTGTGACAAGGTGACGAGACAGGGGTCCCTCCTCCCTCATCCATGCTAATATCCCTGCATCCATTCCCGGAGCGTAGACGCGACGACAGCGCGGGTGCCATCGAGTGTCCGAATAATTTATTCAAATTTGTTTGCGCGGCGCAGCGCCGCTCCGGGGCCGACGGGCAGCGGGTGGTGGAGCCTGGGGGGAGGGGAGGGCGATCACGTGGGAGGGGGTGGGGAGAGGCGGGGAAGAAGGGGAGGACACGCCCGCCCGCCTGCCGTCCATCCATCACAAACGCACGCTAATTACCAGCGCGGCCGACAGAGCGAGCAGCGTGCGCGGGTGGGGCGCCTAACAGAAGCGCAGCGCCGCGCGGTTCCTCTTCCTGGACGTCACGGCACGTCTTGTCATTTTCAATGAAATGCATAACCAAAATTCTGTTTATTATGCGTGCGTTGCACGTATGCAGCGCAGGGTCGGGTGCATCAACGGAGGTCATACGTGCGTCCGTCCGCTCTGATGTTTTATCGCAGTGACTATCTTTGGGGTGCAGTGATATCGGGAATAGGGGTGATGTTATACATTTTGATGAGGCATTATGAAACGTGTCTCGTCGTTGTCAAGGGACGGGTGGTTGTGATTCGAATCAACGAACTTCTGCGTAAGATGTTTATTAGAACTCTGTAGCGATTAATTTCCTTTGATCAAGGATTCATGTCTTTGGCTTCCAGCACAGCTTTCCGCCATTTGTCCCTTACCTTGAGGACGGCTTTCCAAATTATACTTTTAGTGCCTCAAGATATTCTTCGATGGGTTCTCGTCACGTTTATATTGTATTTCCAGAATCTCTAACATTTCGTATTATTTGTTTTATTAGAGTTTTTGCTCGTACTCAACATATTCCATGTGCTTCATATTTTCTCAATGTGATTAGCCACGGCCTTCCTTTACTAGTACTGGACGGCCATGGATCAGTCTATCATTGCTTCATCTGATTATTCATTCAGTTTTTCTTCTGAATCATTTCATTCACCATTATCAATATCACATTAATTAATCCCAACCACTAGTGCCATATACCTCTCTTTGGACTAAAGCCCTTTCTAATATTTTCCTTTCACTGGATTGTGTTTTCGGTTGATTCTTCGATGTTAACTTCAAGAAAACGTCTAGGCCTATAGTCACATTTAGGGTAATTTTAGGTGGTCTTCTTTATTTGAATAGATTTATATTAATAATATGTTACTTATTGCCAGCCAGTATTGTGTGTATAGTTGTCCCTTCTTCATTCAATAAAGCACAACATCACAGAGATGTATTAAAATATCAGATTTTCAAAGGGGGTGTTGTGATTCACGTCTATTGTTAGTGCTTGAAAATTTTAAAATTGACCAAATTAAAACATACTTAATATGATAAATACAAAAGATGGTATATAACGTTGGAACTTTTTTGTGATGTTTTCATCAGAAAAGGTACGAAAGAGCTAATCTTAAAACTAAAGCAACACATTAAAATTGTAACAAAATTCACAAATAAGGGAATATTTCATTGTATTTATATAAAATGAGATTTTTTACAATTTTAATACTTTTCTTTGTTCTAAAGATCCACTCTTGTATACCTGATGCAAACTTCAACTTCTTTTCCAATCTATCATCTGTCATTCTATAAACTGGAAGAATAACTTAATCTTAAAGTGGTAATATAATTAAAACTTTCTGTGTTTAATCAAATATCCAGCTCTGCATCACATATTATTCTCCAAATATCATTCGGTAGTATAACTGTCCAAAGATACTCCTTAAAATTTTCCTTTCAAAAACCATCAGTCATTGAATGTCAATTTCTGTGACGATCCTCGTTTCTGCGACATATATGACTACTGGCCGTATTACTGTTACATCGGGAAGTGCTTCACCTCACGTATTCTAGATTCCTCTTTTATTGCAGAATAAAGTTCTCGTCGGATGACTACCCATGATACGGGATACTCTTAATATAATTATTTTTGTGGAAACTTATTAACTATGGTGTACCAGTCAGTGTGTTTGCTTTTTTTCTTGGTGGGACCGGAGTTTGATCCCCATTAAATCCAAGTGGAATTTGTGGTGAATATAGCGGTGTGCGGCAACTTTCCTCGTAGTACTTCTGTTCCTCTTTTGACCCTCTTCTCCATTTGCGTGCCCAATAATAATAATAATAATAATAATAATAATAATAATAATAATAATAATAATAATAATAATAATACATCATCCATACATCTCAACACAAACGCCTACCCGGGGAGTCCTGACAACGAGCATTTTGACGATTCTTGTTTCGAAACCACAAATTTGTAATATTTTTCGTTTTATGCGTTCATACTGTGATCGTTCTTGGCAGATTCTTATATTTCTTTCTACGTGTCGTTGAGTATGCGTACGAAGGTTCTTTAAAACACAAGTTTATACTATACAATTAAAACATATCATTTGAAAATCCTGTTTTCAAAGAACACTTTTCAGTTCAATTTTTTTTCAATCAACACAATTCCATAGCGTTTCTAAGACTTCAAATAGATCTTCTCTCTTCTGGGTAGCACGTGCAGGGTGCATGGACTCCTCTTTCGTAGAAGACCGGATGACTAACGTTTGAACGTTCCAATTGTGGTTTCCGCACAGTCAAGGCAGCATTTCTGGAGGTCCAAATCGTGAATCATCGTGTTGAACTTAAAGGCCCTTTATGCGGTCATTTTATGGCTAAGAATAGAAATTCTTACTTTCTGGAAGAAATACGACGCATAGGGGGATATTTAACTACAATTACTTTAACTATATTGATGTTATCTGCATGCCTTCTTGTTTGTAGTTCTGAGAATGGAATAAAAATATTCCGAATCGTCCGCAATGTGATGGTTTAATAGTTTCTACTCTCTCCGTCCAAATCCCATGAACTACAATCCTCATTACTACTTGATCGTGAATTCTACAATGGCTTGGAATATATCAAATAGTTCGTGCCCAAGTGATAATATATTATATATATAAGAAATTTGACTCCACGTGTGAGTGAATCATTGGTCACAATTAAACCCTTCTTTTTCATAATCGAAGATACTATTTATGCTCCCAAAGAATAACGTATACGTATATTTTTAAGCTTCCCACGTCGGTACCTAACGATAATTTAAAATCTCGAGTTTTCTAAGTGATATTTTATTGGTCAAGTTTTATTGGTCAAATCTGCTAAAGTTTCAGAACTGATATTTTTTCTGAGACCTTCTCAGATGTCAATACTCTAAAGTCACACATATTATACAAAAGAGTTGTTTATCTCTTTATGAATTAATCAACGTCGATCATCAACACTCGTTCGCATTTGTGATCAGCGCCTGAATTGTTTCCCTTCTCTTTTTTTCCATTCAAGTGATCTTCTTCATTCTGCTTCCTCTTTTTTTCTGAAGATGTCTACACCGGGCACTGCGGCACTGACACGGGGGGGGGGCGGAAATTTGCAGTTGTGCGAGTTGGTGGGTTGTCTAGACCGGCACTGCCAAACATGTCGAGAGGAAATGAGAGAGCATTGACCGGCCTTTGAAACGGAGCCCGCAATATCTTTTCTTGTCGGTTTCGCCTTGAAACAAAGAGAACAAGGAGTGTAGTCATCATCTACTCCACAGGATATGAGTTACGCAGTTCATTACTGTTTTATTCCTTTTTTTAGCCAGAAGTAACTTGACGAACTGGAGGATGTAACATGCATTTCATTATATAGATTAGTTTGATAATATTAGTTTTTTTATGAATGTAATGTGTGAAATTATTATTATATAGATACTATAATCCGTGACTCTACATCTGGACATTATTCCTTCCGAGTTTTGCACCCGAACTTTCCATAATTTTGCTTCAAGAGAACGTTACATTACAACAGAAAGGTAATTATAACTTTTTGATTCAACGCGTTCCACGCGGGGACACTTGGCATACCAAAAGTTTTCATCGTCTGAGTCTTGAGAATGGAAGTTGAATTTAAATATTGTAGGGAATTGAAGGAAATGTAACAATTGCCTAGTAAGATAGTATTGTAAACCAATTTTCCACATAAAAGCTAATTTAGTTGGAGGTACGTAGAGGTGAAAAAACAAACGTGCGAGGAAAATGCCGCAGATAATTCTAGCAATCTACTTTTCTGCTTCTAGTATTAATTTTCCGTTCTTTCAACCGCGTTCATTAGTAGCACGTACTCGGAGTTGAAGTTATGAAGTGAACAATGCCAACTCTGGATAAAGCAAGTTGGCAATCTTTCTTCTGTCGCAACTCCCCTCCCTCGCGCGAATTCCCGAGGTCGATGCCCACGTGCGCGGGCGAAGTCTACTTCCTCCGTGACCCTGGGCGACCGGAGGCCGTGCTGGTCAAGCGAAGCGAAGCGAGTGATGCCAAGGAATTCAACCGAGAGGTGATTGATGAGATTTTTAATAATAATAATAATAATAATAATAATAATAATAATAATAATAATAATAATAATAATAATGTCGGCCTGTGGCGCAAATGGTTGCGGCACCCGTCGTCTGCGCCGAGGAGGCTGCAGGTTCGAGTCCTGCGTTTTTGTGATTTTCCTTCACCCCGCATCATCATCATCCTCCTATCACTTCATAATTCACACTTCACCGTGTCGTACTGAGAGATACAGATGAAAAGCTGATCCTGGAGAAATTACACGCATTAATCGTGTAACGTGGTCAGTAATGGCCGATACGCACATAATAATAATAATAACAATAATAACAATAATGATAACAATAATAATAACAATAACAATAATAATAATAATAATAATAATAATAATAATAATAATAATAATAATAATAATAATAGCCGATCCGGGTAGACGAGACCGCGAAGGCAGTAGTGCCGTGGTGGTCTTGGACCGAAGAATCGCGGGTTTGAGTCGTGCCTTGGGCATTTTTGTGTTTGGTGTGTCTCTGGATGCTTGTGATTGTCCATTTCATCCATCATCCTTATCATTTCACCTCATCCCTTAGGGCTAAGAACCCTGGGTATAATAACAGAAACAGCTCAGCATGAAAATGCTGCCCCCCATAAAAGTACGTGTAATAAAAAATTCAATGGCAATGTCAACAGTCCCAATGAATCTACGAAAATTCCATAAACATCCCGTTTCTCATCCCTGTAATTGCGCTGATCATTTTTTTTTGTTAAAGAACTCTGTTCCATTTACTTTATTCCATATCGATTGCGGTTTGCTTCTAATATTTTTTCCATATGGGCTCTCTCCAACCTATTAACTTCTTTGTCATCGATTACACGACGGGTGTCTTCATCCAATCCCACCGCATCCCATCCCAATTGCATAAGGTGAACGCCTTATGACATTCTATCAACATCAATAGTTTTTTTTTATTTCTATTAAGTAGTATGGGCGTACAGTTTCCTGCCATATTCACAGTCATTAGCGACAAAATTTTCAAACGCTGTGGTGTAACAGAAAGAGGGAAGTGTACAAACGGAAAAGTCGGTGAGAATAGCGATGGAAATGAGAGAGAGAGAGAGAGAGAGAGGGGAGGGTGAGAGGGAGTGGGTGGGGAAGAGAGAAGACGAGAGCGGCGGCGAAGAAGGACGTGGGGGCGATGACGGGTGAAAAAGGCAGGGACGGCTGAGGAGGCGAGAGCAGAAGCGATGGCAAGAGCAAGGGCGAGGACAGATGCGACATCGGGAGCGAGAGTATGGGGAAAAGCAAGTTCGAAAGCGAGGGCGACGGTGAGGGCGAGGACAGAAGCGACAGCTCGAGCGAGGGCGTGTTCCGGCAGAGAAGACGGCGCGACCGGGAGGAAGAGGGTGGGGCAGTTGGGTGGTCGCATGAAAGGCGGCGGGCAGAGTCCCTTGTTCTTCGGCCGTGAAATTACTGAGTCACAGCCACGCTCGGAAATATATCACTTAGCGGACAAATTGAGTGAGTAGCACTCTAAACAGCTTCCATAATAAGAGTCATTAAGCACCCATATTGCTTCCACAGAAGACGAATGTAGTATGCTTTTGCGCCAAAAAAAGTGTCTAGGAAGAAAAAAGGTTGATTTGTAAGCAGGAATTAACAAAAACGAAACCCTAAAAACACCACGAAACATCAAAGACCCAAGACAAGGAAGAGAGATGTTGCAAAGGCACTTACTTGACTGTATGGAAAGGCGTGAATGGGCAGTTGTGAGTCCAACTAGTTCAAAGAATTGTATGTGAGGGGACAGGTAATGTCAATAAAGGAAATGTAATGTACTGGTGAACAATGACACGTAACGATCAGTTATGTTAATTGGGCAATCGAGGAGACACGGAGTGTGTCAGCGAGAAGAAAGCGGAGAGAGGCGGCGAAACGAACGTGAGAGACGAAACGGACAAGAGATCGGGAAGGAATGGGAGGGGAGGGTCACGAGCGAGCGAACATCCGGGTGGGGTTTAGGCCAAAGTATAGTGAAGGAGAAAGACGAGAGGGGGAGGGGGAGGGGCAGGGTAGCGTTTAGGGGAGGTGCGGCCGAGCGGCGTTCCCAGGCGCTGATATCACCGCGGAGCTGGAGCTTTAACCGCCGCCCCCGTCCCCGCCCCGCCGCGCGCTATCGTCGTTCATCTGCTTTTTCCCGCGCGAGCATTTCCTGCCCCCGAGCCGTATCCGGAGCCCCGCAATGACGTCATCCTAGTGCCAGGCGTTGCCCCGGGATCGCCGCGCCGGCCCGCGGCGCTGCTGGCCCTCTGGACCGAAACGGAACACAATGCGCTTATAACAAAATAAGTAAATTAATGAATAATTTTAAATTGAATTAATTTTATCCTCCACATCGTTCACGCAATTTAGCTTCAATGAAAAACAAGTGGTGCTAAAACAGCTCGTACACTCTCGCCTGTATTTTCACGCAAAATTACGAGAAAAGAACTCAAACTTTCGAAAAATTGTACATGCCCTTCTTTTAAAAATTTATTTTAAAGGTACAATTTTATTAAATAAAAACATTCCTATTTTTAATATCTTAGTTGTAGGAAGACTCCAAAAACTTTTGTATTTTTCGAAACATCAGGGTTTTTAACGAACATGGGACCTGCAACGTCCTTCACACTATCAAACAACAAATTTTAATAAAAAACGATGGAGTATTTTTTTTAAATTTTAAAAATGTTCCAGGGGAATCATAGAAAGTACCCCCTGAATTAACAGAGAGACACAGACACACACAGATACACACACAGACACACACAAACACAGAGACACACACAGGCACAGAGACACACACAGACACAGAGACACACACAAACACAGGCAGAGACGCAGAGACAAACATAGGCATAGAGATAGCGAGACAGAAAAAGACAGAGCGAGACACACACACACAGAAACACAGAGAGACAGCAGAGGCACACATACACACACTTATATGCTCTACACTGTCTCTCATGCTGGGAGACCAGTCAGGAGTTTAGAGCAGGGTTGTCCACCTGGCGGCACACGCAACATATTGGGGCCCACGAAAAGTTAATAACCAAACGTGTAAGTCCCTTGCATCCATGTCAGGCGAGAATATTGCCTCCTAGCTCACGCACCCTGTCGTGGTCAACACCCTCTCAATGTAAAAATAGGTTTCGTTTAGATTTAAGATTTTTTTTCAAGTAAATTCAGAAATTCAAAATAATCCAATGTGTTACCCTGCGTTATGGATAGTGTGGCCTGATGCCACGCATGGTTCCCTCCCTCCCCCGTTTCAGAGCAGCTGGGCAAACTGCCGAGGACAAAATGTCAGGTGTGGATCGCCCGAGTAATGTAAATATGGCCCGCAATCATATTGAAGGTTTTGTTGTGGCCCTTGAGATCTAGCAAATTGGACACTCCTGGTTGAGAGCTTTCTTGGCTGGAGCGTTTACCTGCCAGGGACTAGTAAGTGATTGGTGGCCATCTGAGAATTTTTTGCGGTGAAGGTAGAGCACGTTTTCTTTGCAGAATGTGCCATAATAAGAAAATAAAAGTAAAAATTATAAAAATAGTAATAATATTGCAAATTGTCAATTTCAAAATGGGAAAGCATTTCTTCACTTTTGTTAAGCGTACAAGTGTGACCAGATGGTGAAATGTAAATAACAATAACTATAATACTATTTTATTGTTGAAGTGTCCATTGACATAAAGGAAATAAAATATATACTTTTACAATAACTATGTATTTATTCTTGTGTGAATTATGAAATTGAACAACACAGCGTTTCGCGAATAGTTATGCATTCTTATTCAGGTGTAACTGTAATTGTGAACGTTAACAATATTGAATAGAAACATTTATGATAGTAAAAACAGTTAATAATAAATAAATATTCAAATATGCTACGCATCTTTCTAAGTTCTTCGCACGAAGATCATTGTGAGGGCCATGGTGGCGCAAGTCTCACAGAGCTAACAGACAAGTTACAGCTAAAATACGTTGCCCAGTATTTTCCACTCTAAATAACTACACTTTTCTGCATATTTTATTTATTTACTTATTTTTGGTTAAGAATATTCCAGAGCCGTAGAGCTGTATTGCATCAACACTTTACAATGATTAATTCCGTAATTTGTGACTTACAGTACGAAAAACGATCGTATTTTTGATGTGTGCAAAGAATTTTGCAATAATGCTTCCGAAATAATGTTATATGTTAAAATTGGGAAATATTGAGTTGCCAAACGGACGTACTACCCCCAAGAAAATAGGCGTTGAAAGTAAACAGGAATCTTTAAGCAAATTCATGACAAACAACACGAAAACAATCAGTATGTCTTGAGAAAGAGAAGTGATGACCATTGCTGTGACATCAGTTGATGTCCTTAGCCACCTCACCCGGTTCTCCATTGGGAAACCGGCCCAGTCGTGACAAGCTCTAAACTCCCAATCGCACGTGGTCAGTGGTCCAATTATTACGGTACTGCTCCAACATTCGCCTATTTAAAAATGAGGGTAATTTTTGTTTTTTATTTTGCGCGATTATACACATAAACGTTTCGGAATATTTTTTGTTGTCTTATTTTTTTTTACAATTTGCGATTATACTTATAAACTTTTCACAAACTTTACCCTACGCTTATTTTCTTTACAATTTGTATTTTTTGAAAAGACGGGATATCCTTGGAGCTCCTAATATGCTTCGCTGTCCGGATGCGGTGGGCAGGACGAACCAGCTTCTCCGGCAAAGGCAGCCGTGCGAGACGGGACGTACGGCTTGTGTTCGCGATCACTGACGGCTGCTCATAGGATAGGCAAAATGATTGCGCACGAGTGGCTCGTCGAGCACACGAACAATAAATCTGCGGACGCGAGATTACTTTGCAGTTCGCGTTCTGTGACCCTGACAAGGGCTATGCTTATGAAATTGGTCAAGGATATGGAATAGGATAAAATCTTTCATTAATTATAATGGGCATTGTACGGTCATTATAGTGGCCCTATAGTGTAGTGAATATTTTTATCCCGAGAGGTAGCGGTGTTCCCCACTGGATAGTGGGATCTAGCACCGATCTACGACCTCGGCATGCGATGGATTTCTTTCTCCAGGGATCTCCCCCCAGCGGGGCATCACCATAACTTGGACAAGCTCTAAGCACTCGACGAGTCCCAACGTATGGTGCGCCAATACGTCGGTTGCGGGGTTTCCCTTTCCAGAACTCTCCCCCAACGGAGGCTTTCCCTGTCGAGCCATGCAAGCTCTAAGCTCCCGATTGGATTCCTGACATGTGCGATAGTGTAGTCATGTAAGTGTGTGTGTGTGTGTGTGTGTGTGTGTGTGTGTTTGTGTGTGAGGAGAAATATTAGGTAAAGGAAGAGGAAGGGAAGATCGCACGCTGTCAGCGTCACCTTTGTTAGAGGACTGATCCCGATATTAATTGAAGAAATTAAAATAAACAACTACTGATCAGACAAGAGAAGCCTACCTGTAGAATTATTCTAGACGCCACGAACATCAATGCATTATTGCAGCACTATTGAGTGCACGATTGCTAGAACTATTGACTCGAGTATCACAAATATTCGTTCTTGGTAATCGAGGTTGATTCGAGTAGGATCAACATGATGCGTAATATTAAGGTTGCAATTACATGACATTTACATGACAATGACGTTGAATTACGCAATTGACGAAAGTAATGAGAAGTTTTATAATATAAACATACTATATTTTACCAGGTTTTGGAATTTAATTATTCGTTGCTCAAAATTCGTCAACGATTGGTACATTTGTTGTCAACGTAAAACTAGTGGTGCTACAACAGTATCTATTTTCTAGCATTACTTTTAAATTTGCAATTTTCGAATTTTCGATTTGCAGAGCGATCATTGAAAATAAGACCCGCGTCATTCTTTTAAGCATCTCTTTTTCTATTCGTGAAAAAATCTTGGAGTGGTTTTTGAAGGAAAAGATGTTAAAATATTGCTTTAAATTGCCCATATATCGCGCCAAATTACACAAAAACTATTCATATTTTCGAAAAATTGAACATAAACTTATTTAAGGATCCGTCTTTAAGGAACACATTTTAATAAAGAAACACACTGCAGCCCCACAAAATATGACAAAAGATGACATTTATACTACTTAAGTTGATTAATTTTAAACACCAAACCTGAAAATAACTACGCTTGTTCTCCACCTTACCACTTAATTTTAACTTTCAGAACGTAGGGGATTATCGCAGAAAGATTTTAGCAGTCAACATCCTGAGTTTCTACACGACAAATCTAAATATGAAACAATCGGTTGTGCTTTTCTGCGGTAGGCGTCTAGGTACGAGTGTGTTTTCTACGATAAGAAATACTCTATCCGTGACTACCTACATACTGAAAGCCACCACAAGGTCTCTTGACACGAATAACTGTGTGATAAACAAAAAATAATATCCATGAATTAAGTCTTAAAATTAGACAGTAGTTGTATTTAGGTTTATCAGAGATCTAGTTACAAAAATGAGGAAAGTTCGGTGTTCGTGGCAGTTCCTGCTAATGCTCTCCCGACGTATCTAACGAATATTTCGCAGCCTCAACAAGACGCGATGCGGCAGGATCGCGGAGCGAGTGCGCTGCGCGGCGTCGGTTGTTAAGGGCCGCCACTCGATCCTGGCACAATGGCCCAGCCTGCGTCCGCATGTTCAGAGGATGAAGCGCCGATTTAAAGTACTAGGGTGAGCCTTTTACTCGCTGGCGGGATGGGGCGGCACCCAAATCCTCCTCCGCGTGTGCTGGCTCTTTTCAGAACAGAGCGCGCGCGCCCGCCCGCCCGCTCGCTCGCTCCACAAAGACGCGTGCGACACGGCGCGCAGCCGGCGAAGAGAGGGGGCGGGGCGGTAAGCTCCTTGTAATTGCTACCCAGGCGGCGCCGCCCACTCCGCACCCCCACTCCCCCGCCCCCCACCGCCACCCCCTCCCAGGCCTCCAGCACCGCCCACGCTTCGCTTAGACCTTCCCAGCTCCGGCTCTTATGTTGCGCTGTGACAGGAAGCTGAAAAGTAGCGTCTTGCTAGTTTAAACATATCTTATTGCGTTCACCGGCACAACGAAATACACCGGCGATATGTGGCTCAGGCGAATCACTGAGTCCATGCAATGCCCCTGATCGGGAAGTCCTAGGTTCGAGTTCTGAAGGGGCAAGGAACCCGGTTACCAGAACGTAAGGTCGGCGGCCGGATCTCAGACCATTCCAGCGGAGGATGATAACCCCCTCCCGCGATAAACATGCACCTCCACTTCCGCGAACGCAATAACCTTCTCAAACTGACGCCACTCGCAATCACCTACTCAATGAATCACATTAAATATATATATAGTATATATATATATATATATATAAGTTGTTTTTGTTTCATGTGACAAAACATGTAAATTCTGTATCGCCCAAAACAACTCTCTATGAACTTCACGAAATAAGAACTAATTAGCTGTCACAAAACTATAAGACCTGTATTCGGAAACTCAGTCTGTAAATATGCGATTTCTGTTATTTACGGACAGAAAGTAAACGATTCTTGACGAGAAGAAAATTATCATCATAAACTCCCTTCCCTGGTGAACGTGAAACATATTTTCTTCATTCGATTAAATTTGAACGGATCACAGAAGAAATGTCTCACGCATGTTTATTTTTTCTCATGAAAGTGTAACATTTAGTAGGTGTACATTTCTTAAGCCTACAGAAGTATTATAAATTGATTGAAATAAGTTTATTCTTAGAATAAAAAATGCAAGGTTTAAAAAACATTGTTAGAAAGATATGATTTTGGTGAAAATTGATAAACTTGGGGATTTTTCAATCATCGTTTGGTATTTTCATCTATCGAAATATTTTATTTCATATTCAAATAAATTAAATCCAAACCCTCTATGAAAATCCATGCCTTTAAATACATGTTATTATTGTTGGCGGCGGCTGAGAGAGGGGCTGTGATTAGAGCAGGGTGGAGTGTATATGTGTAAGCATGCGTATAGATGCTCTTCGTTAGATGTGAAAATGCTGGCTCACAGGGATAGCTACATATCTATCAGTCGGTTCGGGAACTTCTTAACCTTCTTTTCTCACGCATCTTTATTGCCTATTGAATGAAAGCAAAATATTTTTTCTGTATATCATGTTATCAAGTCTGAATATTATATATAAAGTGAATATTCTGCTTCTTCTTCTACACTTCATGGATTAGGCGGCTGCCTGTTCCGCCTTCATATATCAAACCGTCTTCTGCGTGGTCTTCTTACATTTCTTCTTCCTGTTGCGTTGTACTGCAGCACTTGTTCAGGTAGCCTATTGTCCTCCATTGTTTCTTTAATGGGTTTTCCAGTCATGTTTATATAGTTGAATAGAATCATTTAAAATAAATATATTTAATTCTTTTCACATGTCTTTATTTCTTTATCTAGCAAAGTACAACCTTTTACTCTACCAAAAAAATCATCTCTCTAGCTTGAATATTTATTTTTTCTTTTTGAGAGAGAATCCAATTTTCACTCCCATATAAGGAGGGTAATTATGTTCTATTGGTGTTGCCATTGTTTTATAGAATTTTAACATTGTATCTTTTCTAGTCTTATTTCTGTATATTCTGTGTAGAGTGCCGCATGTATTGGAACTTGTGCAATTTATTTTTTATATCATGGTTCCGGTCGTAACTTATATCAGATCCCAGATAATTGAAATGTTATACTTGTTCGTTTGTTTGGTTTTCCAGGCATATTTTTGTTTTAATTGGAAAAACTCCTTTAGCCATGAACTTTGCTTTTTTGATGTTTTCATGTTATAACTTTTACACATTAGAATTAATTGATGGAGTGCCGTTTGGAGATAATTTTCCTTGTCATACATAATATATTGGTCATCGGCAAATAGCAGAGTATTGATATAATTATTTCCAATCAAACTGATCCCTTGTTTCTCTTAGAATTTCGTCGCAAGTAAATATCGCAATAATGTTTTACTTAAAGAGTCTTTCACTAAAAATAAATTTGAACAAAAGTACTGGATGCACTGGAAAATGTTGATCGTAGAGTGGCCATACATCATGAAAAAAGCGGGACTTGTCGATATTTAGGACATGTGTCCCGCTATCCCGCCAGATTTTCTTTGTTTCTCCTGATCTTTTTATCTCTAATAATTTCATACAGTCCTATAATAATATTGCGTTTTGGAACTACGTTGCAGAACTCTGCACTGCATAAGAGAATGCCAGCGGCTAATTTATTTGTTAAGCAAATACTGTTATTTTTGTCTTTTTACGGTGCAACTGACAAATAGATAAGAAAATGTACTTTGTGTTTTGAATCGAAGCACATCTGTTTTTTTCGCAATGTGTTAATTACGTTTTATAAAAAAATTGCTCTGAAATGTATTTCTGATGTCCTGAATTTCATTACTATCCTTCTGGCAGTCCTAGTTGATAAAAACGTGTCCACCTTCATAGACGCCGTAGTAGCGACTTTAGTAGGCCTAAGTGCAAAGTGCAGTTGTTACTGCAAGCACCCGCAGAATAACACTTTTTAGAACCGCGCGTAGGCGTAACAAAGCAGAAGAAAGACGACGCGGTGGAGAAGTGGTACGATCCATCCCCTTTAAACGGCAGTCGCCCGTCACCCCTCCCTTCCCCCCGCTTCCCCCGCCGCTCCGCCTTGTTACGCCTACTTGTTGAAGCGATCCCGGAGATATGCGCGCGCGGCTGAAGATCCTTGCCCGCCCGCTTCCCCTTCCCTTCGCCGCTGTCGCCACGCCGCCTTCGACGCAGCCGCAGCCTCCGCCGACGCCGATGCCGGCCTCCAGTCGCTTTCCGCCCCATGCCCCTTGGAACCCCTAACCGCAATGCACTGGGGATGCGGCATCGCCAACAAAACATCGATGTTTTCAAAATTAAAACATAGATAGTAATTCATTGGTTAGTGATTTCGGGCGCACCGACGGCTAAGTGTAGTGAATGTTTCATTGGGAGGTGGCGGTGATCTTCCTCTGCTGAATGGCGCGATCCTGCGCCGACCTACCTATCGTCTTGTGGGTTTTCCTCAACCAGGTATCTCCCACCAGGGGGGCGCCTCCCCAACCGGGATAAACTCTAAGCTCCCGACTGGATTCCAGGCATGTGTGGTAGTGGCATGTGAGTGTCAGTGAGTGTACGTAAGGAGGAATAGAACAAGAAAGAGGATGGAGAGATCGCGCGCGCAACGTGACCTGTTTTTTGGAGTACTGTTCCGACATTCGGCTGTTAACCAAAGAAACCACGAAAACTACTGATTAAAGTAGCTGGCCGCTAGAATCCTCTTACAGCAACCGGCGGAATTCGACCCTGAATCTGGAATCGTAGGTCCTCGCGGTCACTGAGGTGACATCAATTGAAACTCTGAGCCATCTAAGCCGGACCCGCTTATGTACCACTCGTCGCCAACCCCTGGAGAGCGTAGTCACCTGTCATTCTAGTATTGCCGTCGGCCTTCACTTGTAGTCGCCCATTGCATATGGCTCATCGCATTACACGTAGTCGCCACCATCTTGACCGCCATCACCGACGGTACTCGTCCATACTCGTTCAACCACCTTTCACTTCAATTCATTTCAATTCAAATCAACTCCATTTCATTTCGTTTCATTTCGTTTCATTTCGTTTCATTTCATTTCGTTTCATTTCATTTCGTTTCATTTCATTTCGTTTCATTTCATTTCGTTTCGTTTCATTTTATTTCGTTTCAGTTCATTTCGTTTCAGTTAATTTCGTTTCAGTTCATTTCGTTTCAGTTCATTTCGTTTCATTTCATTTCGTTTCATTTCATTTCGTTTCATTTCGTTTCATTTCGTTTCATTTTGTTTCATTTCGTTATATTTCGTTATATTTCGTTTCATTTCGTTTCATTTCGTTTCATTTCACTTCGTTTCATATCGATACATGTTAATTCATTTCAACTCATTCCAATTCCATTCAATTCATTTCATTTCAATAATGCGTTATATTCCATTGTCGCATGACACAACGCTCTTTTCACCACCTGGCAGAGAAAGGCGGTATTACTCGGGCGACGAAGCATGCGATTTGAATTTTTTTTTCAGAGGCTTCATTTAGGCTTGAGGATTTTTTACATGCAGTAAACCTACAGCATGAGACAGCCGGCTGTACATCACCATCATCATCAACTCCACCGTCACCCTTCAGCTCAATTTGTCGCCACATGGTAAGAAATGCCGCACCATGTTCTCCCTGGTTGACCTACTGTTTTTCCTACCGCGCACATTCAGGAGCTTTGCAACGCCTCCCCGTTACTACTCGTAGCCATCCGTCATCACCTGTTGCTTTTCGTCAAGTTGATCCTGGTGTCACTCTGACGCCACTCATCTTGCATCTTTATCCGTCTTCACCTATCACCACCGCCAACGTATGCCGTCGCATGCTCACCAGTGTTGCGATCTCTGCCTTCCGCGACTGGCAATTTGCCTGCCGCAAAATTTGCTTTCGCCCACCGGCAGCCTCCTTCCGCCGCTTTCGCTCTCCACCTCCTTCCTGACGGAGCGTCCTGATGTGTCTTCCGCACCCTCTACTCCCGCTGCGGAGAAAGCTACATCCGCCATCTACCTCCTGCCTGCTCGCGGGCTTGCCGACGAGGCCATCGACCACTCTAATTCGTACAGTCACAAAACCCTCGAACCCCACAGTTGCTGTCTCGGGAACGAAACCGCAGCTAGGCTCTAACTGCGCCGTAGGTTCCCGCCTCCGCCGTCCTGAATACAGATGGGGCTCGCTATTCCGCCACCCTCTTCGGCTTCGACCGCCCGTCGTTGTTTGAAATATATTTATTTGTTTTAGATGGAATACATCGCTTAGTATAATTACTTTACAGATTTTGTGTTCTCTCGTCGTGGCTACGAGCATCATCGGTGTCCATATTTTCAAAAATTGAAGATCGAGAATATATATTTTTGTAAAAATATATATTTCTTAACAACGAAATTTGATGTTCGATGTGTTGCGTTGTCAATGTTTTATTTTCGAAAAAAAAATTCGTTTTGAGGTTTTGGAACAAATTAAACAAGGCAGAAAACTCGTGTCTTAAGGGACAAATAAGGTAAAAGAACAATCCTAATGATATAGGGTAATCATCCAAAGTATTGTACTGTATGGTGCTGAGATATGGCAACTCACAGAACTAATGAGAACAAAGTTGAGAGTCAAGGAAATGGGCTTTTGTCGAAGATCCACTGGCATTTCAAGAAGAGAGAAATTTCGTAATGTAAGAATTAAAGAGATTGTGGGTTTGAAGCAGGATATACTGCACAAAATTGAAAGGAAACAAATAGAATGGCTTGGACAGGCTCAGAAGATGCAGAGCAATAGAATTCCAAAGAAGCTTTTGGATTCGCAACCGCAAGAAAGAAGAAAATGAGACCGGCCGCGACCTGGTTGGAGAGACACAGTAGAGAAGACAATGGCAAGGTAGCAGATACCTCCTGAGACGTGGAACAATGGAGAAGAGTAATAGAAGAAGTTACGCGCCATAGGACCCACCTAAGGGACAAACGGTCAAAGGGCCAAACGGCTAAGAAGAATAAGTCAAAAAATTATAATAACAAAAAAAAATGTTTCACAACTCAGTAAAGTGAACAATCTTTCAGACCAAAACCATCGGGTGTGAAAAGAAAATTAGTCATCTTTTCTTAACTGAAGCTTTCTATCTATGAACATACGAAGTAATAGACGTAGTATAGAAAAATTTATGTAAAGCTCTGGAAAATCGATTTCGACATTTTAACGCAAATACACATTTTGAGGGCTCGTGATTGATTGTTAATTGTTTTTTCGGAATGTTTCACTGCGAATAAAAAAAGCCTAAACTATTCGTAGTTTTATTGAATATTCCTAGGCAAATCCGGCCTGACTTGAATTATGAGTGCCCTGCGATTATGGAGAGAATAATTTTTGGAGGTTTTCACATAAAGCCTCTGGGACATTTTAAAATTTTTCTAAAAAATGAACCCAATTCATTTTTTAAAAGTTCTTGTAAGAAACACACTTATAAAGGCAGCATAATTCTGACTTTCACTCGTAACTCTGAATTTTCGAAAATTGCAAAAGTAGGATATAATTTGAATCTCTCGTACTGTAATAATAGGTTACAATATATAGTGATAATATGTAAAATGAGCTCTAGCACTCGAATGTAAATGGATTTTATTCACTCGTTGATACACTATTTATTTCGCCTTTTGTACCATTTATTATATAAAGAATGTTTGGTATAATGCATGGTACAAATAAGTCTCTCATTGTTTCGATAGTACGTAAATCTTACTATCACACTAGGTGAATTACTAGCGAATAACAACGTATTTTACTGTTTACATTTAATTGCACTCTATTGTATAATGCATTATCACAACATATTTTTGAAATATCACAATAACAATTAACCTTTTTAGAACCATGTGCGAGACACTGTTTGACTAGGTTTGTTTAATAGTGCGTAATAATGCACTCTGTGAACACACTCAGCGGAATATTCTCAGAGAACGAAGTCCGCCAACTGTGACTGTCAGAAGCCCTTAGCTACCCCACTCAACGTTCGCAGTCAACGGCCCACAACAAGCTCGCATTTAGATAAATGATTGTATGTGTCGACGAATAAAAAAGAAAAGATCTTTAACTTGAGCCCCTTACTTGACCGATTCTAGTGATTGAACTAACAGCATTACGGGACGTTCACATTTAGTCGCCAGATCCTCTTGTCAAATGCACGGGCGTAGGTCAACTGCCAAGCCAACCGTATTGTTCATTGTATCTAATATTGCTTGCCACTCCTGCAATCTTGTGGAGCGCATATCCAACGCAATTGCTGTTGGTAGATTTACGCGCGACGCAGATGGAAGCTTGATTATGCGTCGTGTCTGGGATCTCCAAAATGAACAGTGTTGTCTTCTGCCAGAGGTCGCGCATAAATTATTTAGATTTGTGTATTTTATTTATGTGATTTATGTGAAGATAATGAGATGCGACTACCCTATCACGCTATCATTAACGATGCATTTACATGCGTTGTTTAGACCACGAGTATGTGTTGGAATGCCTCAAACAAGAGAAGATATAAACAACAACACAGCAAACGAAGAGAAAATGGAACAATTTAAAATTCAAACGACTTTGCATCTGCGATATATACGTTTGTTATGTCGACAAAGGTATTAAAAATTAAGAAAAAACATATCAAATACATCATTTAGCTAATTTTTTTATGGAATACATTTGAAGATAAAGAGAAACTACCCATGTCGTATTTCTTTATAGTTCTAGGAACAGAAAGGCATAACAATGAAAATAATATGCCCCATATAAATATATTTTTAAATAGACATTTATCAAAATTATATATTTAAATTAAGTGAGAGCTACGTAAGTTGTAAAATGAGTTTCCTGTTAAAAGCCGGAGTAGTTGAACTTTCACAGAACTTTCCACATTGTATTTGCATTAATATGCACTCGTAATTTCCTAAAATTATAAATTATTTCTTCCCGTCTTGGACTACCCTCAGATCTATAATTTTTCTTCCTTGAATATACGTATATTGTATTCTATTTGTATAATTTTTGAAACCTTGCAAGACAAACATTTATCTCGAACAAGTATATATATATA
>BOPP01000300.1:925565-936852 GCA_017312745.1 Gryllus bimaculatus | reverse complement strand
GAGGGAGCACTGGCAACGGTGACGGTGACAGCGCTACGCGACGGCAGGTAGCTGGAGCGGGTGGATGGATGGTTGGAGTGAGTGGACGGCTGAAGCGGGAGGGTGGCTGGAATGGGTGGGAGATGGATTCGGTGGACCGCTGAGGTGGGTGTGGGACGGAGCAAATGCGCCAGGGAGTAAGTGGGTGTCTAAAATGGGTGGGGGGGATGGAGCGGGTGGGTGTCTGAGGTCGATGTAGGAACGATGGGTCGGTAGATTCAGTGGCTGAAGATATCGTAAGTGGGTGTTATGATGAGAGGTTAGGTGGTACGGCGTTAGTGTCTGCGCTCGAGGTGTTAGGTCGGTGGGAAGTCAAGTAAGTTATGGAGGAGCCAAATGAGGGCGGTTGGAATGGTGAGAAAATTTATTGATTATCAGTGATTCCGGGCGCGTCAACTGCTGTCATTAGTCTCGTAAATGTAGTGCATGTAGTTTTCTCGGAAGATGGAGGGTAATATTTGTCGTACTGGATGGCTGGATGGCTGGATGGCGAGATCCGGCGCACAACTACCACTAGCAGGGATTTCCCGAACCAGATATCTACGAGTACCACCAGCGGGGCACCGCCCCAGTCAGAACAAGCTCTGATCTCCCGACCGGAACCGGTCTCCCGGCATATGTGGTAGTGTAGTGCATGAAAGTATAAATGTGTGCAAGGGTAGGACAAGGAATGGGAAGGAAATATCGCGCGAGGTCCGTGGCTTGTTTGTGAGGGAACTGCTCCGTCATTCGCGTAGTATTGATCGGAGAGACCACGGAAAACTACCGATCAGGGCAGCCAGCCGCTAGAATTCTCCTCCAGACGGTAACTGAGCTCGACCCAGCTACTGTTGTAAATCCTACCCCTGTCAGAACTCTAAACCCGGCGCCTCCCGGTCAGTGATATTAGCTGATGCCCCGAGCCACTTCTCCGGGGGAATGGTGCCAGAATGTGATGGAGGGAAGTATGTTGTGGGGATGGGAATATGAAGTGAGTGAGGGCAGTGAAATCTTAAATGGACAAACGTGAGGCGGAAAAGAAGGGAGGGCGAACAAATGGAGAGGTGGGAGAAAGTGCCAGCGAAGGAGGGCTGCAGAACTGCGATAGGAGAGAACGGCGGAAGGACGGAATACTAGTTGTGCGCACCGCAGAAGTCCAAAATGGTGTGCGCGGGGGGAGGGACAGGAGCGGGCGCGCAGAAAGACAAGTGGTCGGAATGGCGGGCGGGTCGGCGGGCGGGTGGGCCGATGAGAGATATTGCGGGCGCGTGGGCGAATTGGCAGGCGGCGGGCAGCGAGGGGCTTCCACTGTGGCCTGTCATAAACAGAGGCGCGTCGGAATAGCTGCATCCCGAAATTAATTTGCGAGACGCCGCGCCGTCGTCAACTAATTCCTGGCGCGGGGCGCACGTCGAGGAGGGCGGCGGCCGACTGCGCCGCACAGGAGGCCCACGGCTGAGAAGGCAGGAGCGGGCAGCGACTGAGAGTTTGATGGGTTGATTAGTGATTCCGGGTGCGTCAACTGTAGGGTGATTAGTCCCGCATAAGTAATGGATGTTTTATCGCTGGATGTGGCAGTGATCTTCCCCAGCTGAATGGGCATACAAGTCGGCTAACGGGATATTCCCTTCGGGGGCACAGCCCCAGCCGACACAAGCTTTTAACTCCCGACCGGTGTTTTGGTAGTGTAGTCCACATAAGCGTAAGTGTGTAAGGCTATGGGGAGAGGATAAAACAAGGAAGAGGAAGGAAAGATCGCGTTGGCACGTTCGTTAGGGTACTGCTCCGGCATTCGCCTGGTGGTGATCGGAGAAACCACGGAACCTTACCGATGAGAACATCCAGCCGCGAGAATTATTCGTCAAGCAGTGGCAGAACTCTACCTAGCTATCTGGGTACTGTCAAAAATCCTGCCACCGTCAGAACACAAACCCCAAGACCTCCCGGTCAGAGTCACCTCGATGTCACTAGTCAATGCCCTGACCCATTACTCCTCGTACACTCGTGGATATATTATGTGCCACCGACGTAACGTTAGAATCTAAGTCCATGTCAACAGTTGCAAAGGCGGCAATGAAATTTTTATTGCATGCGCAATGGAAGATTATTCCCATGGGTTTCAGCTACAGTTCCACCACAGCTCCCTCTAAAGCAAAGCCACGTCCCGACCTCTTTGCGGAGCCGTTTGGCTACCTGATAATCTAGCCTCTACGCCCCAGGGTAGCCTATAACTGAAAAAAGGATACGACGCTGCTTGAACAACAAAGGATTCTCCTCAAGTGATGGGTTGCAAGTCAGAAAGACGTTGGCGGAGTTTGAATGCGACGGACCAAGAGACAGCTATTCTCGTGCAACGGGCTCAGGGAAGCGTGAGAAACAGATTTTGTGCTTGTCATCCAGAGTTGACACGAAGAGATTAAAATAAGCGGCTATCAGTGAAAAGCGGATAACTTTTATTATGCGACCAGATGTTGTTGAAATATGTCAGTTTGTTTTTCTTTTTCCTCCCAGAGATGCTTGTGAATTTCGTTTTACAGATCGATAAATCCTCCAAATAAAGCATAATGACATACCTTCTTGGTGCGTCGAGAATACAGCATTTATCAAATCACCTTTAGAAGAGAACTCGATATAATAACTAGTAAAACTATTCTTTCACAATAAAAAGGTTTACTGCTTTCAAAGGTTAACTGATATCTCTTAAAAAAAATAGCTTTGCCCCTCTGTATGAAGTAGTGATAAATAAGGAGTGTTTAATTTAGGTGTAATGTACGTGATATAAGAATGAAATTAATTTTAATGCAACTAATAATACGTTTTAGTTGCTAACAATTGAAGACAAATTCTCAAAGTATGAGTATCAAAACTGTTACTTGCTTTTATAAAATAAACAAAAAATATTTTCATTATCAAGGTTCTAACTTTTGGAAGTAGTATTCGTATGTTAATAATGTAATTGAATAAGAATTCTCGAAAATATTTAATGAAAAAGCGAGGTATTTTCTGAATAGTATACAGTACATAGGCGCTTAAGCCAATAGAAAAATCCACTTTTACGTATTGTCCGTGAAAACAGAAAACAAGATATAGATCAGGGATGTCCAAATTGCAAGGCCTTGAGGGCGACAATTAAAACCTTTAATACGGGTGAGAGCCATTACTCAGGCGATCCACACCTGATTCCCCGTATTGTTGATCTCGGAAATTTAGCGGGCTGCTTTGAAACGGGGAGAGGAGGAAGATGGAACCGTGCGTGATACCAGGTTATACCATGAATAACACAGTGAATCACATTGGGGTGAATTCGAATGAATTCACTAGGAAAACATTCTCAAATCTAAACAATGTTTTTTCGTAAAGGGAGCGTTGGCTTCGACAGGCCGCGAGCGCTAGGCACGCAATGTTCTCGCCCCAGATGGATGCAAAAGACTTTCTCTTTTGACTAATAATCTTTCGCGTGCCATCTGATATAGTGTTCGAAATGTTGTCATAAGACTATTAACATAAGAAAGATTAGAAGCGACCGTAATTATTTTATATGAACAAAATAAGTAAAAATTAAATTTATTTTAACAACACCCAACTCACAAAATGGGGAGGGCGAAGGAATTATATTGCGCATGGAACATCAGAATATCGAATGCCGGGGAATGTCTTGTACTCGTACATGGTGCAAGAAAATTGCGTAAAAAATGGCAGTTGTATGGTGTGACGCACTACTATCCTCCTGACAATTGGGGTACCTCTCGCAATCACGAAAGTATGCAGCATTGGGCATGTAAATGACAGAAAATCCATGTTTATAAGAAAAAATAATGAAAAAAATTAATAACAAAACTTAAACAAACTTCAAACATTCTCATAAATTATGGCATTTTGTTGCATTTATTAAAAAAAGCAACAAAGCATTATAGGTGGATATTGAATCAGAAATATTTTGAACTTCTTTGTTCTTCATTTAATTGAATTCGTAGAAAACATATTGTAACCATTAGGAGAAACACAGTACTTTTATATCATGTTCATTAGGGCTGCAAAATACTGAACTGAATTCAGGACTGAAATCGGAAATCGTTAATTTATTTTCTAAGCGCCTTAAGGTCTAAAAACACCGCAAAATCGACAAAATATAATTACTGATGTACATAATTAAACAGTCGTATTATAATTAATGTAAATTTTAATTATGTATGGATTTCATACGTTCAATATTTTGTTTCATTTCAATGATCTTGACATCTAATGGGTATGCAATAAATGTAGGTAATTATTACATTTCCATTAAAATTAAAATACATATTACAACTTTACATTAGTAAATACTTAAGGATGTTTTTAAGTATTTATTTTATTGCACATTTAAATAATTTGCGCAAATCACTCGGATGTGGCAACAAATACAGAACTTGCTAAGAGCACAAACTTGCTACGAGTATATAAGCTTGTGGCTCTCCCAGTTTTGGTACCTGTCGTATATCTTCTGGTATTAGGTTGCACATTCATGTTCTGTGCTGAATTTTCTTAGTTTACTTCGTGGAGTGCGAGGCGGACGACCAGATATTACAGTATCTGGGGGCAAAGAAACGACACATCGCTCTATTTTCATCTTCATAGATCTTCATGAGAGTCCTAATTTCTATGCAGTAAAAATGTCTAAAATATGCCATACAATTTAAACGATAAGCCTTTAAAATATGCAGTACAAAATCCACAAGGATATAAAAGTTTATTACTAAAATGCAATGCAAAATTTCCGGAAAAAATTCAATTGTGTTACGAAGATATTGTCTATTTGAAACATGAAAAAAGTTATTGATGGGAAAATATACTTTGAAAATATTGTATTTTAAAGACCCAGCATTCCTAAGCATAAAAAGCGCTGGGGCTCCTTTTTAGGAATGGAAAAATATAATGTTAGAAAAATCCAAACATTGTAAAACCTAAATTAAATATATTTACTAGTAAAATTCTAATTCACTAGTGCTTTAATAAATTCATTCATTAGTTCATTTTTTCATTTTTTGAACTAAAATGGTTTTGATTAAAGCTATAGCGGAAGCCCTCCGCTGGGATTGGGTCCCTTGGGTTATGCCTAGCTTGCACAGATAGAAATTCGGCCTTGCATGAATGTTCAAAAGTGTATGTCAGTTGTCAGTGCTAGGAAATTTAAAAAACCTTCTCTGATGTAACATGCTTTCAACTGACGTTTCAAATTATAGCTTTTCCATCGGTTGAGAAAACGGTGTGTTTTTTGTTGAATGGTGTGATCCAGTTCATTTAATTTTTTACTTAGACTACCGTATCTTTTAGGCATGTCTAAAACGCTCTTCCAACACTTGCTGCTCACTCAATTTGCGAGACAAAACTTGCCAAACCAAGAGAAAATCTCGTATCAGTTCCACGTTCGTTCCGTGAGCATGCGGTGGTGCTATCTCATATTAGAGAGATCTTGCTTTGGTAGGTTTTTCTGACCACTAGTGAGCACATGATGCAGTTATGCTCACGCGTAAGCTCTCGCTTACTGGAAAACGATTTCTGACAGACAGAGAAATCACGGTCTATGAGGGGTTTATATTTCATTCGAGTTGAAGACACTGAGCATGACGACCCGTGCCCCCTCGCCCGAAATTAAATCTTACCCGTGTCTTGCACGTGGTACAAGCGCAATGGGCTACTTCTACATCAGTTTGGCAACAGTTTGGAGGCTAAATCATATCCACTTATTTATGGTGATTGGTGAGCTGTTCCATGAACCACGATAACTATAAATCATAATACACCAATTTCAAGGTGTTTGCTTTTAAGAAATTATTACAATTTTCTCTTTATTTTCCAAAAATTACTCTAGATACGTAGTAACCGTAAAATATGGCAAAGTATGCAAAAATTTGCATTGTAGAATTGTAAAGAACCTGTAACAAGTATTGTACTTCAGCTTTTGGGTCAATGACCCCCACCTCGATCAGGTTTTCGTCCTGTTTCCCTGATCCTCGAGCAAATGCTGAGATGGCCCCTTATTTTGCTTCTAGACATAAATGTAACTTCAAATTAACTTCTTCTCATAGCACGTCATACACAGTTTTTAACTTTTTTTGACGTGAATAAATAAATAAAGAAATAAGTAAGTATTCAAATTAAAGCTCATCAGGAATACTCTAAAAGAACATTCGTAAAGATATGTGATCGTTTTCCAAGTCAAAATTAGCGAAAAGATTATACATTTGCATACAAATCCGAGCTCTAGCCACCATAAAGCCCTAGCGTGGGACTCTTGAAACTTTTCCCGAACCAAATAATATAATTTTGAGGTCAACTAGATGGCGAATTCCTTGGAAGGTGTCGACTAAACGCTTGCGGTCTCGTTGTTATTAGAATGTGACACACACTCCAATACAACAATCACACAGTACGAAAGATAAACGTACTCTTCGGTTCGAAACACTCGTTAGGTACTCTATCCACTGCACCCATCTGTTTTTTATTGATTATTTTTTATTTCCGGACACTTTTACTGCTACTGTCAATAGTCCCGTTAGTGTAATGAATGTTTTATCTTGATAGGTGACGGGCACCTTCTGTCTGGATGGCGAGATACGGCGCCGGCTTACACAACGATTGGCGGAGAATTTCTGATGAGTTAAAGTTGCTGAAAGACGAAATCTTCGGTGGCGTCATCCAATATTGTTGTGCTCTGAGCCTGCCTCCAGAGCACTGAGACACAGGTGAAGGTAGTTACCAAGTACCATAGCTGTGTGCGTGTGTGTGTGCATATGTGTTTGTGTGAGCTACGTAGTGTGTGTGTGAGCGTGTGTGAGAGAGCGTGTGTGAGAGAGCGTGTGTGTGAGAGCGTGTGTGTGAGAGCGTGTGTGTGAGAGCGTGTGTGTGAGAGCGTGTGAGAGCGTGTGTGAGAGAGCGTGTGTGAGAGAGCGTGTGTGAGAGAGCGTGTGTGAGAGAGCGTGAGGGTGTGTGTGAGAGTGTGTGTGTGTGAGTGTGTGTGTGTGAGAGTGTGTGTGAGAGTGTGTGTGTGTGAGAGTATTTAACTGTGTGACAGTGAGAGTGTGTGAGAGAGTGTATGTGTGTGAGAGAGAGTGTGTGAGAGAGTGTGTGTGTGAGAGAGAGAGTGAGAGTATGTGAGAGAGTGAGAGTATGTGAGAGAGTGAGAGTATGTGAGAGAGTGAGAGTATGTGAGAGAGTGTGAGTATGTGAGAGAGTATATGTGAGAGAGAGTGTATGTGAGAAAGAGTGTATGTGAGAGAGAATGTATGTGAGAGAGAGTGTATGTGAGAGAGAGTGTGTATGTGTGAGAGAGTGTATGTGTGTGTGAGAGAGAGAGAGAGTGTGTGTGTGTGTGTGTGTGTGTGAGAGAGAGAGAGTGTGTGTGTGTGTGTGTGTGTGTGAGAGAGAGAGAGTATGGAGTTAATTATATTACGAAGTGTACGAATGAGATGAAAATAAACCATTGCTCTTGTTGAGTGGTTTTATTACGTACATTTTTCAGTAATACTGAATAACATTTTCCTTCTCCAGGTATCTCCTCCAGAGGTGCATCGCTCCAGCCGAATCAAGTGCTAAGTTTGTCATTGTCTTCCCGTGTGTAGTTGTGTACGGCATGTAAGTGTGTGTGTAAGGGGTAAGTGTATAGCAGCGAACACGATTAAACTCACGCAGCCCGTGGTTCATTATCTGTGGAACTGCTCCGGCATTCGCCTGGTTCTAATCTGAAACACCACGGAAAACTACGGATCTGAGCAGCGAGCCGCTAGAATTCTTCTCCAGACGGCGCCTGAATTCGACCTGACTACCCAGCTAGTGTGGCAAATCCGCTACCGTAGGGACCCGACCCCTATAATCACAGGGTCACAGTAGCAGCAGAGAATGGAAATGCTGGCCCTGTGCTAACTCAGCCACTCCAACTTTTGAAATAGCTAAAATTGCACTTGTCGACCTCCTCTTTCAAATTTACAAGTCCCAGTCAATTTGCTAATTAACACTTACAACACTAAACCCCGTCAACCTACGACCATTTTTCCACCGAGTGTGTTTTTTCAAAATCCCAAAGTCCACCTCATCGCCATACGGCACGCACGTTACTCTTTCCGCTGGAATTGTAAATCTCGCGAGCGCTGCGTGGCCGCTGCGGCCGCCCCCGCAAATCGTTGTAACTGCTGAGGGAGCAGCGCAGCTCGTTACAAACACTGGCCCTAAATCTGCAGAGGAGCGCGAGTGGTGCGGCGCCGCGTGCGACCCGCCCCCATCGCACGACGAGCTGCGAACCGCCGCCGCAGAGCCGGATGGTTTAAGGATCAGTCCGCGGATCGGAGGCGGCTGCTTCTTAAGGACTCTAGGGCGGCGGCCTCCCCAAAGAACCAACCTCGGGAAAGTTGAAGAATGTATTAATCTTGCAATAAAATATATTACGATATTAGTTAAACATTTCAATTCAAATGAGTGTATGCACTAATAAATCGTGTAAAGGTGAAATAACTTTAGTTCACATCCACTACGCTTACCATACCCGTATTAAAAACACGGCTAAGAATAGAATATATTGGAGGTGCTCACAGAGAGGAGCTAGTAATGCAATTTGTATCATAAACCGATAACAACGGTTACCTTTAGTCTTTGAGATGTAAATTAAAATTCTCGGCGTCGCCAGTAATTTTCACGCCAGTCACTTTCAAAAGTGAAGAGTGACTAATACTCTTACGTTATGGACTTTGTGAATTAGGGTAATAGAATTATTACTTTATATTTTGTACCTTCATGTTAGCCACAATAATGTACTGACATGTCTTAAACCAAACTTTTACTAGACGTGCTTTCGTGGCTCACTTGTCATTAGACTTCCTGGCATAAGACCCAATATTCTCAGGGAAAATTTCTTGCTATCAATAATGGAAACTAAAACTGAATGGCAAAACATAATGAAGCTAAAAATCGAAATTCAAAAAAACGTAGTCAGGTACACTCGTTATAGAAATAGCAAAGGATTAATACAAACTATTCAAAGCTGATTTAAAATGGCATTTTAATGATAATAATAATGTAAGCTCATTGTGCAATTTTTTGTAGTAATTATTATGATGATAATACATTTAGATGTAAGTTTATTTTATTTGGTTCTAATTTCAAATAAGAGATATAGTACCTCAAACATGGAGAAAACTGTGCTCTATTTCTAAATCAGGAAACTTTTGTAACTAACAAAACGTTTCGAAATGTAAGAACATAATTTCAAATTAAATAATGTTCTACGACTAGATATAATCGACATGCTATTCTCTAACAATCAATTAATTTTCATAGATTAACACAATATAAGATTATTATTATTATTATTATTATTATTATTATTATTATTATTATTATTATTACAAAATCCCAGAAATATTTTCATGCTGTTTGTTTTAAGATTTCTACATTTTTCATTCTTACATCATAAATCATTTTAATAATTGGCGAAACGACAGATCGTGGTTGCAAGGGATAAATTCTCCGAAATTCCAGCACGTAGTTAAAGCTACACGCTCGTTCAGACAGAAGAAACCCGGCCGAACATCGTTAAAACGTAAACGACCTGCATTCTGTCGTCAAATGCCGCGGGGAGTAAACGATGGGAAGTTGGAGCGATCTCACGATTTATTACGAGGAGCCGCACATAACAGTATATCGGCTGACGCTGCCGACTATAACTACTCCATTTATTTCCTTTTTTGGGTGCGTGCGCTTATTAAATTGTCGTGGGACATTTCGAGGCAAAATGGGGACACTGTAAACATTTGTGTGGGATTTTTGGTGTTGGCAGCGTGACAACACTGATTCAACCACTGTGTTTTTTTCGTGAGGGTTATTAGCCTCACTGTCGGCATCAGTTACATCCTCGTTACAGTCGGCGTCCACAGGGACGATTCGGCATGGTTGACTTCCTCAATTTGCATTCATTGCGAGCTCGGAAATGCAGCGAAACGAAATGTGAAACAAACATATTGGCAAGAACTCGAAAGCGAAACAATTTTTTTTAAATTCCAGTCGTCAATTGACAACCTTTCCTCGTTAATCAGGTAAATGCCTTCCATCAGATCGCGAAGACTTGGTCTCTCTTATTCAAAATGTTCAGAGATCACTATATTAAAAAAATCAAATAATAAGCGATGATATCAAATAATATCTCAAATGTGAGAAACTTTTCAGTATCTATAACTATTCAAGGTTACGTGACACACGTTGAATATTTTGTTATAGATGTCAAGATCAACATTTTCGAAAACAGCCTCTTATTCGGTTTGAGTCACGAACTTAAATATCCACATTGTTACATTCCATTTCTTGTCCAGGGCGTTGTACATGTTTAGAGGTAACATTTTCAACAACCATGTTTTGAAAGAACCATCCATGCTGCTTCCATGCATGAATACTACATTCTCTGAATAAAGTGTCAAAAAAGTAATTTTGATGTATTATTTTTTCGAAAATTACACGTCTATAATATTTATACATCTTTCACGTCGTTAATATTTACATTACCGGCAGTTTATATTCATGATTGCATTTTGTATGTAGTTTTTCACATGACTTTTAGAAACCTCAATTTTTTGTGTGAAAACGAGCTTAAAATTGAACGTTTTCAGAAACACTTGAACATTTTACTAAAAATTCATCCATTGTTTTCCTTAATTTTTTTATACGGGAGATCTATGCACTTACTTAGTATTTACAGTATGGAAATGTTTGTGCATTATTGCAACTGTGAGTAGAAATGCTGTAAATGACTTCTGATGAAGTTTCATGGAAATTCAATACATTTTTGTGAAAACAAACTCAAAATTACACATTATAAGAAATGCCCAAACAACATTTTCAGAAAAACCTGAGTTTCAAAGAAAATGTCAATACACAATTAAATTTCACTCATACAATATTCATAAAGACATATATCAAATATATAGTTAAGGAAACAAGAAATTGGAAAAAAAATCCTAGGAGTCTATAGATTGTAGCTGGGAAGAAAGTGTGATGAAAACGAACACACAAGTTCAGGCACAAGAGAGTAGAAACCTAAATAGTACGAGAAAGTCTGTGCCATTCTGTAACATCAGTTCTATTACACGGTGTCCAATAACATGCCTTCTTTGGACACCCATTCTCGTCGGACATGCGGTGTTTATCCCCATACTACCTTAACCCCTTCGTTTTGATAGTACTATCCCCTCCTGTATCAGACATGTATGGTGCACGGGAAATATACTTCATGCATCAGCGCTCTTTCAGC
>BOPP01000300.1:870152-909801 GCA_017312745.1 Gryllus bimaculatus | reverse complement strand
CGAGTTCGAGGGAGAGGCGGGCAGAGGGCAGAGAGCGGCTTCAGGATTGTTGTGTGGAAGAACGGATCTAATCTCTTGTGAGCCAAGTGAGAGTGATTGTTGTAGACGATAAGTAAGAGTGTGTGGACAGATGACGGCAGGGGCGATAAAATGACGGTAGAACAGATCAACGATCGGGAGACCAGAATATGAGAGTGAGGAACACAGAGTAGAGGCAATGTTTTAGGGGAGCGTAAGGCCACGTACGTGGATGAATGGCAAATGGGACTTAGTTGTGAGATAGTGAGAAGACAAAAAAAAAAAAAAAAAAAAAAAAAAAAAAAAAAAAAAAAAAAAAAAACAACGAACTCTCGTGAGAGAAAAGAAAGGAAAGGGTTCAGTGGACTTGGGGAAAGTGACTTAAATGGAATGAAGTGATGTGGAGTGTGGAAGACTGGGGGAGAAAGAGGAGGATGGTAGAAATCGAGCAAGCGAGAGGATGGAGAAGGAGAGCAGGAGGACGGTCACTGATAGGTGGGTTGATTACACGGGGAGTGTGATTTGCTGGTCGGTGCATGGAGGGTGTTGCAGGGGGGCGTGTGCGGGGGCGCTAGAGGGACCGCTGCAGCCGAGGCCGCCTGCAGCCGCATTGTGCAAAGGTACAAAGCGAGGAAATCAGGTGTCAGAGCGATAATGCGCCCAATGTGCGGGAAGGGGACCGCGGAGCCTCGAACGTCAGCGGCAACTGAAACTGGTGAGACGAGGGTTAGAGGAAGGACCTACCCACTTCCGACGCAAGTGGAAACCAATTCCTTCCAGAGTCCATCACAAACGACCTCGATTCCATCTATTATTCATTCATTCATACAGTAAGGCCTTAGCTAACGTCAGGAGAAAACAACTACACATCACATGACACAATCATCATGCCTAACGTGCAGATCGATCTTGCAATTATTTTAGTTTACCTTTTCCTTTTTATTGTTGTCTATTTCTTAGATCTCTTTAGATTTATTTTGGAATATTTTTTTCACATTTCGGCCCAATATTCTGACTGCGAATACCATTTATCTTTCTTCAAATTGGGTTTCATCTTCTTTCTGACTCCATAATTAGTGATTACGATTAACTGTAAAGTTTATTCCTCAATGTTTCTCTTCATAATGTCTCATTCCCATATTTTGCGTTATTAAATTTCCATCTTTTCGCTTGTTCTGCTGCTGAGTAAGTAATGCTTATTTAGTTTTGGAATGATATTGAATTTGATAAGTTTTAAAACGCAAAATATGATGTGATTCCTAGTTTATAAATGAATGAAATGATCATTACTGATTGTAAGAAAGAGGTTCTTTTAGACCATCGAAAAAAAGGATTGAAGGTAAAAGTATTACTTTAATGAAAATAGTGGTTTAAGGGATATTAATTGTTGCTCTGATATTCAACAGTAAATGATAAAAAATTACAAAGTGAAAAATAATAACGTAAATGAGAGGACTAAGGACTCTAATTGTCAATGTAAAATTTTGATCACGGGTACGACAAAAATTACATTCATTATTTGAAAAAGGAATAACGTAGGCATAAGCAACTTTTGTTCAACAACAATATGTTATTCGAGTTTTTCTTAAGAAGAAATATTCCCTCTGAAGAAAAATTATCGTATTGCAGCATACATTTTTCTTCCCCCCTTTTTTTTGGACACTTAAGAAATATTGATAATGAAAGTTAATGTCTGAAAAAATTCGGCCTAGCAGTCAGGTAGGCTGTCTATTTATTTCAAGAGATTCCTCTGCACGGAGAATATTGATACTGAAACGCGATGCGAGTTTTCGGGAGGGTCCAGCGTTCATGTGCCGTGCAACCTCGTTATCATTATTCTGATTTGCGACCTGCGTGTTGATGGTCGCATATCTTAACAGTATCACTGCTTTCATTGTTTATTACACATCACCACTAATTTGTAACTTGGTAGTTTAGTTTCCTTCGCAGCTACAGTATGTATTGCGGTACAGCTCTCCCCATTATTTGCATCCTCTCAGGAATTTCTCACTGTCTTACAGTGGATTTCTCACTTTTATCCCTACCAATGTCTTTTACAAAGTTTAATGTTTCGTTCGTTTTTTAAAAAAGCAGAATGCTGAACTTCAATACCATTTTTGATATATTGAGCTAGGTTTGATAGTTGGAGAGAGAGCCGTGCGAGATCAATGTAACATGTTCGAGCAGCGTTCATGCTTCAAGAAAGCCGTTTTCCATTGGAGAAATGTCCTAGAATGTCTCAGGGAATTAGTGGAAGTTCTTGGGAATAGTGACGTTTAGAAAATCCAAGACTAAGAGATAAGGAAATTAAGTAATACGAGAAAGTCTTTGCCATTTCTACTAGTTTTTATTTGTAATATTGTTTTCTATGAAAATGAACGTTTCATGTAAAGTACTGAAAAACTTTGATGTTCAGGTGACTTAAAAATATAATTCAAAAGTGCGAAAATCAAATCATATTTCTATTTTAGTTAGATTAATTTTCAAGTACTTTTTTGCCCCAACGAAAATCATTTACACGATTTTATTCCATTTTTTATTTAACATTTTTAAAAGGTTCACCTGCAGCGCTTCATTTTCAATCATAAATATTCGAAGTGTGGCACTTATGTAAAAAAAAGCCAATTCGGAGAATCATTTATACTGAAACATGGCAGGTATGTGATGATCGGATTTCATGTCAGGGCTTTTTTCAATTTTCCCTTCACAGTACCGCTTCAACATTAGGTTGCAGCTGTTGGAAAAAGCATAAAATATCACCACGATAATGTTACCCCGTTCCACGGTAAGCACGATCTTAAATACTGATCAATGATCATATAGGCAAGAAAATACCATATTAGGTTTTTTTCAGAAAATATTGTTATGCTTTAAATCCAGAAAAAATAACTACGTTGTAGGATTCCAATCTAGTTTAAAAGAATAATTAGTGTGTTTCTATGTTAGTTTGACAGCGCATTCGTATCTGTATTACTTCAAATCTATTCTACATTATTTATGTGGACACGACAATTAAGAGTAGAAAAAAACGGAAGAATGAGTTTTGAAATTATTCCTACTCCTTAAGCAGCTTTAAATGAGAAACAGATTCACAGTGAATAATGGATTAAATTCCAGAGTTGGGTTATCTCTCCACTTGGACAAAATTCGAGCATTCGGCTCCAAGCAATATCTTACTAATTCTAGATTTGTTTGCATTGTCATACGTCACAGTCATACCATAGATAATAAGGAAATTACTTAGCAATTTCTTGCGTTGAAAATGAAGGAAAATGTTTTACTGCTGATTAACTCCAGATATTTTGGGAACTGGGTGCTTTTATAACTGCTTTAAAACCAAAAGTTTCTAACTGAAATTTTCGTTAGCTATTTTATGTTTCCAATCCACTTGAGGCACAATAAAATTGGGATAACTGTAAATCATTCTAAGGAAATATTTGCCTAAAGGAATATGCAGATTCAATTCAGATTGATTTTTTCGACGTTTCGAATTCTCACGATGAGTTCGTGATGAATTCGTAGCTCTGCCTCGTTAAAAAATATGTTAAATGACTTTGAACAGTAATTCAGTAAATCTCGTACTTGTATAATATTTGCGCATATGATGAGTACCATACTCGTTTCTGGATGCATGGCTTACGCCATGACTGCCTCTCATTACTGGGCAAGATCTCATAGCGGTGTTTGCCCCTGAAGTACGAAGGATGGGTGAGTGATTATGAAGGGGTGAATGACGACGACAGGTAAAATAATGAAGTGGCATACGTGGAGATATGAAAAGCCAACAACGCCACAAACACACGCTGAAAACACCCTCGTCAGCGTACAGGTTCTACTCGACGTACTTGAATGCTGTGGCAAACCTCGCGAGCTGATTCCGCCATTTACGCGTGAATTGGAGAAATAAAATACTTGATGCGACAAATGAATCGTCTCTTGCAGAACCAACGGGAATGCGGTTAAGGCAAACCTGCCTATTGAGAGAGATAACAAAGCGCGCAACAGGGAGGGAGATAACAAAGCCGGTGTAATTAATTGATCATACACGAGTAGGAAAGCTCACATCCGCTCCGTTGCACCGGATCGCGGGCGGGATGCACGAGTTGCGCGCGGCTGTGGCACGTGGGGACTACTGACACAGATCGTTGCCGCGAAGCGTTGCGACGCGACGCGACGCGACGCGACCTGCCGCCACCCGCGATCCGCGCCGTATTCATTGATGATCGATTACTAGCGATTCTCCATTCAACTGCTAAGGTCATTAGTCCCGTAAGTGTAGTGCATGATTTTGCTCGAGAGTTGGCGGATCCTGCCTCGATGGATGGCGAGATCCGGCGCAGACCTACTGTCGGCTACCGGAGTTTTCCTCAACAAGGTATCTCCCACCAGCGAGGCACCGCCTCAGCCGGGACAAGCTGTAAGCTTCCGACCGGTCTCCTGGCATGTGTGGTAATGTAGTGCATGCAAGTGTGTGTAAAGGTTAGTACAGGATAGGGAATGGGAAGGAAAGTTGCGCGCGGTCCGTGGCCCCTTTATTAGAGTAGTTCTATGGCATTCGCCTGGAATTGATCGGAGAAACCACGGACAACTACGGATAAGAGCAGACGACAGCTGGAATTCCCCTCCAGATAGCAACAGAACTCGACCTAACTATCCTGCTAGTGTAGAAAACCCTGCCACCGTTAGAACTCGCACCCTAAGACCTCCCTGTCAGAGGCACTGCAGTGACGTCAGTTGATGCCCTGAGCCACCTCTCCCGGTGCGACGCCGACGGAGGCCAGGCACGTCGCGGCGCCCGGCTGGCCTTGGGCGGCGCAGCAGCAGTCGAGCTGCCGAAGCACAGTAGGCCATTCGTCCAATGATAGCAGCTGTATACGAGAAAGTGCGGCTCGCGAGATTGGAAATTACTGGAAATTTGGTGTAAATCCAATTCGAGAAAAATGTTTGTCTTATTGTTCCTATACTGAAATAGGTAGCGGCGAAGACGGATTTGCAATCGGAGGAGTAAATCGGTGACGTAATATTTAGAAGTGCAAACCAAGCTCTTGAGAGCCGATCTGTCTCGTGTGTGGCCATTTCAACTTCAACAAAATTCAACGGGAACGCATCGTCAAATGATAGAAGAACATTTAAATGAAAACAGACGGAGTCAACGCATAATCTGGTCAGTACAGGAGACT
Source organism: Gryllus bimaculatus (assembly GCA_017312745.1). NCBI lineage: Eukaryota > Metazoa > Arthropoda > Insecta > Orthoptera > Gryllidae > Gryllus > Gryllus bimaculatus. The sequence continues at coordinate 904,603 of BOPP01000300.1, read as the reverse complement.
CCGCGATTTATGCAGGGTTGACATTGCTATTGGTCGCCATACTGCAATCGTCTTCAAGGCTAAACTCCTGAATTCAAGGATTCGCCCGCAGGGGTCAGCTTATATTCAGCTTTAAACTGATCATTTCGTAAATCTCTGGGACAACATGTTTTCATTTTAACCTCACAGTGGTAGACAATACTTTAATTTATTTCCTGTAAATAATTAAATTGTAAATGTTATTATAATTATTAAATATATTACGTAACATTTGTTATAGGGCTTAACCAATCCGCGAATATCTTTACTACGCTGGAGTGGTCATGTCTCAGAGATGAACTGTGACAAGCAGTCCGGGACAAGTTCCTTCGAGATGAAATTTCTTGTAAAATATTCCGTACGTGCAAGTCGATTCTTGTATTCTCTCAAGTATCTGTAGGCAGATTCATTTTCTGACATTTCATCCTATTGAAGCAGAGAATTGAAATGTGAGTATTTTCTGTAATAATGGCAACCGTTGTGTTCCAAAGTGACCTATTTTAAGCCATGGGTGTGTCCGATCTCAAAAAAAGGTTCTGGAAAATGTAAAAACCTGCACGTCACAATTTGAAACAACAAAAGCATAGAGGGGGACAAAAACAAAACACAATTTAGTCAACTTCCATTTCATGTTTTCTATTCATTTTTGTTTTCCGCAGAGCTAACATCTTTCATTATACAAATATCACATCAACTTTAATCATTCGCTCACAAATTATGAATTGTAACCCGCTCTCTCTAGAAACAATTTTTACATATTTATTTCTTATGAAACTTGAATTAAAATTCTTATAAATCATCCGTTATAAAAAATATTATTTCACGAAATTTAGCCCCGCAATTTAATGATTTTTTACACCAACCAACCTTGCAGGATATGGTGAAGCGCATGATTTTGATAAGACAATAGTGTCATTCATTGAAATCCTAATAGATTCTACAGCAATTGTCTTGGTGACAATGACGAGTCACACAGGATACGTCCCAAATAATCTATCGTTGTTTGTTCTTAGGGTGCACAGCACGATTTATTGATTGATTTAGTGATTCTGTCCATTTCAAGTGTTAAAGTCATCTGTCCCGTATGTGTAACGCACGTTTTTATTGCTGGAGGGGACGTTGTTCTTACCCCCACCTGAATGGTGAGATCCGACACCAACCTACCGTGAACTAGTATTTTCCCCAACAAGGTATCTCCCACTAGAGGGGCATCGCCTTATCCGGGATTCTAAGCTCCCGACAAGCTTCTTGACCGGCAGTGTAGTTCATGTAAGTGTAAGTGAAAGTAAGTATGGGGTAGCATAGGACAAAGTGTGGGAAGGAAGTATCGTGCGCGGTCGATGGCCTGTTTTTTAGGGAACTACTTCGGCATTCGCCTAATGTTGATCGGAGAACCCACGTAAAACTACTGATCAAACAGGCCCGCCATAAGAATTCTCCTCCAGACAGCGACAGAACTCGACCTAGCAACGTAGCTAGTGTCGAAAACCCTGCCACCACCGTCACGAACAAAGGACCTCCAAGTCAGAGGCACTGCAGTGACATCAGTTGACGCCTGATCCACCTCTCCCTGCACGAGTACTTCAATCTGAACGAAGATTTGACCGCCTAGCCCGAGAGAGCGTCCCACTGCGTGCGGGGGGAGTGCGTGGAGGTGAGAGTGAGGGCGACGGCCGCGCGCCGCCCGGAAACCGCGGGACGTGAGGGCGCGTGGTGAATCACGCCGCGTCCGGCAGGGGCAGAGGGGGCGGGGTCTCCGCTAGCGACAGGTCCAGGTGCTGCGAGACCCTGAACCTCAGAACAACGGAAGAGTGAAAGTGAAAGACATTGTTGGACACCGCAAAACATTCCAATGCACATCTTCTCAATCTTGTTCACGTATTCGCATTAAAAGTATAATATTGTATTGTTTTAGTATATTTAATTTTACATTCATATGGAATAGTAAAAATGTATTATCAAAATATAAATATATCAGTGACAACGGTGAATTAGCTGGGAACTCTTGAAAACTTGGTTTTAGAGGAGAACAACACAATATGCTACTTTCGTGAAACATTTACTTTGCAGGTGAGAATGTCTACATTTACATTCTACTTACTCTTGTACAAAATTTATTTTGCTATCTAGTGAGTACTTGAACTAATCTGGTAGCGTGAAAAAACAAACCAATTAACTTACTCGTGTTAATCAATTATCTCAAATCATTGATACAGTGTTAATACAATCCGACATTTCGACTTATTTTTCTAGGATTTATGATTTTATGAAATGTATATAATGTGAATACTTATTACTCATCTACAAATGGAATGGGTGAAACGTAATTATAGAAATAGATCCTTTTAGTAATCACGAGAATTAGGTGATATTCTAACATTAACGCCCCCTGGATTCACTCCTAAATGCCCATAGTGAGCTCACAGTTACAAATATTGCCAATTGCATTTGTAATGTGTCCAATAAATTTGATGATAATATAACTACACATCCTGGCAGTTATCTTTTAAATTTGGGTTGATATGCTCTTCAACCTGTAGGAATAAGATTTGCTTTTCCAAACACTTTTCCCACAGAAGCACATTAAAAAGGAATAATAACAATTTAAACAACTACCACATCTCTCTCCTCCTTTTCCACAAATAAAATAATTTTCATGAAAATGACAAAATGGAAACCATTGACTATTCAATTAGAACCTAAACCGTAAAGAATTTGTTCTACTTACTTTCGAACAAAGTTCAAAAAGTTGATGGTTATAACTTACACTTATCTAATTTCAGCAAAATGTTTATGTATCAACTTGTTGGTTGGATCAAATATACAATGGGCGTTATTTCGCGAGATATTGTAATCATGTGGGCGATCGTACATGTTCTTATTTTCAGACACATGGAAGAAATGTAATTAAAGATAAATTTCTAATTCAGGAAAACTATGCAGACTCCGTTCATTGGAGAGGTGTCTACGATTTCGTTAGACGCAAAACAACTATGAAATCAAAAAAAATGTTTACTTTGGACCGACAAGTACCAATATTTTGTAGTGTTATTCAATTCTCATACTGCGCGTACCGACTGAATTTTCAAACTCAGTGCGCCACTGCTTACGATACAGCTGACGTCATTCGACAGCAACACTCCAAGGTTGAAGTCGTCCGGTATTATAAATTTACTATTCACATACTGCGTTATGGAACAGCACTTTTTAATATTCTAGGTATGTAAAGAACTGTTTTATTGAGTATCCATATATACGATTTTATACTACGTTAGTGCATTATTCATAAAGACTGATTTTATTAAAATATTTAAGCTGTTAATGTGTTGTTGGTTATTTTGTAAGACATTCTTGAGAAGAGGACGTGATTCTTTTTAATCTTATTAAACATTAAACTTAACATTAAAACTGCTTAATGTGGTTTTCCCGAAGGACATTTTTAGTGCTGCAGGCCTCTGGTATAAAAATATTTCCAACTCTGAAACGTAGTTCATTTAGTCCAATATTTAATCAATATTTAGCCAATTAAAAAATCTAGATCATATTAGCTAATTTCCAACAAATTGCGTGGTAGTAGCAGACACCCGCTCGCCTTTATAGGGTCGCTGTGAACTGGTCGCCATCCCACTCACTGGTTGCAACTGCGTTGACTTGCAACACGTCTGGCGCCGGTATGACACCTTCCCAGTGAGCCTGCACTCTTGGGTTCGGCCCTCGCGCCTTCCGGCCCCTTGCGGTGCATTCGACACGTGTCCACTCTGGAAGCGTCCACGCCCTCTGCTGTGCGCCGCGCTGTCACGTACTGAGTAGCGGACGCTACACTAGCATACACAGTTCTATTTTGCATGAACACACTTCTGATACCAATCCTTTCCCCATTGCCTAACACCAGATGAAGTCCCCCAACGTTGGCTCGATGAATGATCGAAGTCGTAGGCTTCCGCGGCCAGAGTCATGTGCGTGATTTGGGCTGTCTGGGTGACGCCGGTATGCGATCATACCAGCCCTGAGGAAGACCACGACAAGATGGTCAAAACGTCGGCAACACAGCCTTCGACGCGGCGTCACCCGAACAGCCCAGATCACGCACTCGATGAATGATCAACGATCACTGTAATTAGTCCTGTAACGAGGAGATGGGAGCACCTTAGAAAGCTCCAATTCTGGTTGGGATAATGATGGGAGAATGATGTTGAGTAGGCAGTGGGAAGATAGGATTGCGCGCGGTCCGTGTCAAGTTATTTAGGGCGCATTGCTCCAACATAGGACCGAAAGGAATCACGAAAAGCACTAATCGCAGCAGTGTGCCTATATATTCGTTTCCAGGAGGCGTCACAAAATCATTGACAATAAACCAAAAAAATTCTACCACCTTACAAACATCGAACCCGAGACGTCCCAATCACTAGTACATTTGACAATAATGTGTTACTTTTACGATGGTAATCATATGTAGATGTGGATAAGTTATAGAAATGTTGGGGATCATTCATCGGCGGAATTATAATTTGATTAGAATTTTATTGAAGAAAATTTTATTGGGGTCACCAAAGTATTTAGAATGGATGTATGCATGCCCGTATGCATTAATTTACATGTATATCACTAGAGTGTGCATCAAAGGACGTGCCATTTCAAATTAGCGTTCGAATCTTGATGAGAGTAATCGCCAGTGGAAAATTCAATCAGAACAAATTTAATCACGTTTTCAAGCTGCGAGCACCCAACCTTGTACCAGTAAATCTGCACACTAAATAACACTAGAATTTGGTGCAATCACACAGTGACTAGTAATTTTATACGCCTTCCCAGAGATATTCGTTTCAACTATTTTATTGATTTCGTTTTGCGAAAGCACGGAAAGTAGATTGTTTTATCTTACAGTACGTAATTACTCCAGTTAAAAACTATTCTCAGATTGAAATTAATATCAAGTTATCATTTAGTTATCATAATGGAATATATTTTCATAATTCTGTTGAGACTTCTGAAAGTTGTGTCAGCAGTTAGAGGAACTCAATTATTTTTTTACTGGTAAAATGTGTTCTTTATTCTGCTTTCAGAAGTCAAGCAAATGAACTATCACTCTTTACTAAAATAAAACTAAGAAGAAGGTCTTATTAATTTCGGTGATAGCGGTACAACAAGGTTTAAATTTTGGATCAACTATGGAGATTTTCATTTCATGAAAAAATACTCAGTTTGTAAGACCTTAAGCGTAAAAAGGGTAAAAATCTGCAAAAATAGGAAATGCTCAGAAGACCATATGTGAATGTTCGCGTATGGTGTGGGAGAACGTTTTCTCCTGAACCCAATTTTACGACTAATTACCATTTAAATTGGCCATATCTAAGCTCTCCAATTCTGTAAAAAAGCCAATCCAGGTCTTCTTGATTAAATTCTCCATTAATTCATTACTCTACGTTCTTGCGTCGAACTTCGCTTTATTGGAAGAGGCTTTTCGTAGAGCCGAAGATCATAGGAAGAGCGAGATTTCAAAGGGCTTAAAGTGCAATTTCTGAGAATATCTCGGACAGTCGATAATTTCATATTCAATAATTTAAATGAAAAGGAAAAATGAAATTTCGTTCTCAATATTTGAGAGGTTGTTCTTGGAATAAATGATAGAAATTTGTTACCAAAATGATCAATTAATTTGTTTTTTCTAAATGACGAAACCATGCGGAAAGTGATAGTGCTTGAAATGAGAGGAAATTGTTTTCTTCTCGTTTGTTTTGATAATCAATAACTTTTCAAAAGGGAACTTTGTTATGTTTAATAATGATTTTTCTTTCACGAATATTCTTAAGTACATTCCAATAATTGGATAGTCATTTACTAATAACTTTCTTAAATTTTTTTAATGCGAATATAATCCATATCCGATATATTGACTATGGAATTCATTTTTTACATTTAAAAAACCTTCCACTGCATTAATGTTTTCATAAATCTTCAAATACAATGTCGATTTGGGAACGTAACTGCGCAGTATTCCTTGCCCTCCAGTAATTGTTCACTCGTGTTAAAAATGCACGAGAAGATGGCTGCGACAAAAATTTGTAATGGAGTAATATTGCAAAATATTGCTCCAACCTATTGAGAAGTTCTAAATTTTAAAAACTTATTTCACTGAATGTGAATGCTTTCAATTGTAGTCTTTTAGAATAACGTGACAAAAGTGAAATTTTTGTGTGTCATGATTCTATTAACAATCATGGTTATCCATCCAATCACGGCTCAACCCAATCTGGGATATATCATGACCTCGCACCCATTCCTATACAAACTCTTGCGATGACTTTTCTGGCGCCCTTGAGCCCTAAGGAAGGCCATGAAATTATCGGAACGTCGGCCTTCGACTAACATAGCCTTCAAAGCGCCAAGCCCCAAACAGCCAATCCCATCAAGAATAATATTGGCGAGATAGTATACACTATTTCTTGAAATTCTTTTTTAATTTTGGAGCACGTTAAAAGAACTGAGAATTTTATTTCAATTTTATTCATTATTGAATAAATAATCTAATCTACACAAATATTGTACTACTGCAATCTATTTCCAAAAGATAATTACGAGACATCAAAACTCTAAATTTGAATAATGCAAAGTGATGAACATAAATCTCGACCCAAAATGGTATTATAGTGTTCGTAAAAATATTATTCGAATTCGGATTGTTTTATGAGAGGATTTAAAATTGTGATCATTAAAATATTTTTGACGTCAAAGAAAAAACTTGTTTTGTTAACAAATTCACGTCTTGCGCGTACTCGCTCACTGCTCTGTTCTTGCGGCTGTGACAATACTCACTGGAAAACAAATAAAGTACCAAATTATGGTTGCCTCATTGTGAGTCGTGAGCTGATTTCAAGAGTGTCGAGTGGAACAAAAATTCTCTTGCTGCAAGAATCCATACAAAAAATAGCCCACTAACAAATTTATTGAGTAAAGTATTTTATTGGCAGTAGTGAAATATTTTCGTCATTAGTATTTTGTTAATATTATGCAAATGCCGTAAAAAATAAAGTATCTCAATACATTGTAAATGACATGTTATTTTAAGAACTTATAAAATGATCTGGCACGGTACGTAATATGAAGAAAAACCTTTGTACTTTTTTTTTACTTTCTCGCTTTACTACTTATTTACGTATTGTCATCTCTAGCGCCTAAATAATTCAGCCTATTTTCTAAAAAAAGTAATTCTTTCCCGATGGATGTGGACAAACTCGAGGTCCTGTGAATTTGAAACGTATGTTTTAGGGAATATTTTACAAGAATCCCCAACATTTTCGAAATTTTCTCGAAAATGAATTCACATTTTTTAAATTAAACTTTTACCTCGGATAGCGTAAAGGACCCTTAATATTGCGCAGGTTTGATTTTTGTTGCTTTTTGTTGTTTGTTTTTGTTGTTTCGCAAAAGTATATACTTTTTCAGCGTCATCCTTCAATAATTGAGTAAAATATTGACAATTTTTAAATCGCTATTTTCTCAAAAACGGATCCAAATTTCGTCTGTATTTTTTTCTCGAAACGAGCATTAGAGACTTAAAATTGCCGCACTTCCCAATTTCAACGAACATTGTATTTTCGAAAATAGCAAAACGTAACATTGCAACAGTGCAATATTAATGATAGAGATTTTTTCTTAAAGAAATTGGTAAGACTGTAGTTTTCCGTTAGTCAGAAGTTAGGAAGTAGGGATTGAAAATCGAATTTATGCTATGGCACGGCAAAGATTTAAATGAGATATGCCATCATGCGATACCATTTCCAAAGATTCTGGTGATGGATGGGAGAAGGTTAATTAGTCTATAAAAAGATTATGCATTTAGCTAATTTTAGTGAGGATTTGAAGATATAAGCAATATGTACAATGTCTTTGAAAGAAAGTTACTTTCAAATAGAAGTGTAATTTTATCTCGGCCGATGGACTTTTTAAGAGTAGATTTTACAAGGATGGAAGCAACTTCTAACGGCGAGATGAGTTTGATGAGAAAGTACTGTGATATGCGAGTTGGGTTGTTTACATTTTGTTTTACTAGATCATTATTGAATCTGCACGGGAGAGAGGATAAGGAGTTAAAACGGAGGAAAAGTGGCTTAATTTTAATAATTTCTTACACTTTTACAATTCTGAGAGGTTAATGCGTGATTTTCCCTATTTGTTGCTTATTCGTAACTATAAAAAAGTAAGAATTCACGTAGAATTAACATAAGAAACTCCAGTTATATTTTAAAAGCGCTCGAAGCGGAATTAAGTTCCAGTAAACGAGAGAAACACTTTTTGCCGTTATTTGGACAAAAAAAACAGACTTACGTTCACCAAACAAAAAGTGCAACCGATTTTATTGCACAACGTGTGGTCTGTCAACCACCTTTAAAACGTCGTTCCACATTCTAGTGAAAGACATCCGTTTCAGCTTTGAATTACATCCCAAGAACGTACCGAGTGCTCACTCGATTCCGGCGAACAAACAAAGGAACCGGCCCCGATGTTTTTCTGCGCCTTATCGCACTCCACAGTGGTCGGCGGAAAGCACGTTTCCTTCCCATCCGGAGGCGGTGACTCCACCGCGCTTCAGCACCCGGCGCGGGGCCACGCCCCTTGGAAAATACTTCTTAGCTATTGTAAATATGCTTTAAAATAATGCTTTATTTGTTATTTTATTTAATAATATTAGGAAGTAATGTAAAACGCCGTTCTGGAGGTGGCTAAAACGTGGGCCGACTCTGCGTCTCGCTCAGAAAGGTCGCGGGTTCGAGTCTCACCGAGGGCGTAGTTGTTGTGCCTTGTATATGATGTATGTGTGTTTTCGCGTAAGGTATTGAAAGACTGCTGACCATAGACCGAGAAGCTCGCAAGTATGACTTGTTTAACACACGTTGGGGTTAATATCTGACCCCATGAGGGAGATAGTAAGTACGCGGCACGAATAGTCGAAATCAACATCCTCTGAAGCTGGTAAATGCCTCAGGAAAGAGATAAGAAAAAACGAAGTAATGTGAAATATATTTTAAAGGGTTTTAAAGGTTTAAAAGTTTACATTGACTTGCTCGTAGTAGCAAACTAGTAATAGAAAGATTTACAAGTACATCGTTTACTTGTTTTATTTTCATTTAAAAGAAATACAACTTCAAAGTAATGTATAAATAAAATATTATTACCATAAACAAACCGAAAATAAAATAGTTCCTTCTCATTTACTAAGCAGCTGAAATATTTTCTGAAGCAGGCCTTTTAAGACACCGAGTCTGTGAGATATAAGCCGGAGATTGCTTGATGGAATCTGTTCTGATCCTTTATTTATACATGCAAAATATCAGGTTTCCGTTTTATACACAAAAAATAAGAAGACGAATATTAAGAATATTAAAGTCAGCGAGGAGAACAAACTAATCTGTATATAATAAAACTGACTTTTGATGTATCTTCGAAAGCCACATTCTAGGATGAAAGAAAGAGTATTTTCTTTTATAATGATTTCGCTTAGCGGAAAGATACTACTTTCGGTAAGTTGAACGACAAGAGGAGGGGAGGAAGACAGATGACGAGAGGATTGACGCTTTCGAGAGGCAACAAACAGACCGGAAAAATTCCAAATCCCAACAAAGATTAGAAAGACTTGAAGAGATCATGGGAATCAGTAAAAGTTGGACACAACTAAACAAACGAAAAATATAATTTCCTGAGTGAAAATTCCGAAACCGATGAAAACTTAAAACACGGATTGAATAAACTAAATAAAACTTTCATTTTATCATTTAATCTCTCGATCCTTCACCTCATTCCCTTTCTGTTCGCACTCTTTTTCTCTCTCCTTGAATTCGGGATCTTTTCTTCTTATTCTCCTCGTTCTTTGTTTGCGTGCTCTCTCCCCCTTTTTGTCCTTCGCTCTCTTTCCCTCTCTTTCTCTCCTTTCCTGTTGTTCGCTCGCTCTCTTTGTCGATATGACATTCTCTCTTCCCTTTGGAGTTTTTCCCCTTCACGCTTTCAGCTTCTCTCTCAGACGCGACGCATATTATCCTTGCAGTCGTTCCTCTGCCTGTTTCGCTCTTCCTTTCAAAGCTCAGAAATATACACACTCGTACGTTCGGCTCCAACGAGCAGTGTCGCCAGAAACGAATAGACCTGACGGTGGCGCGCGCCCCATGTGGCAGAGCGGGAGACGGGGTGGTGGCAAAGGGGCGTGAGCGGGGGGGGCGGGGGCGGCAGGTGGCGGGTTGGGGTGGGTGCGGGGCTGGGGTGGAACGGTGGTGAGGTGTGTGGTGAGACGCGGTGGGTGGTGGGGTGGATGGATGGGGTGGGGAGGGGCGGGGGCGGGGCGGGCGGGGGGCGGGGCGCGGGTAGGGTTGGGCGGGTGGGGTTGGGCGGGAGCGGGATGTGGATTTGCACGCGCTGTCGCCGGCGCCTGGCAGGACTGGAGATTCCCCGCTTTAATTTTCCGTCCTCCATAAAAGTTTAACAGCGGCGGCTGTGTACGGTGCGGACGCGTTGTAATATCCAGGCGCTGTCTGCGAAGGTTTCATTTCCATCTGGAGGACGCCTCTACGAAAGGTAGCGGGCTTTAATATATCTCCCGAAGGACGTAAAATATTATTATTTCCCTTATCGCCCGCGCGGAATGCGGCGGCCGTCGAGGCATCGATCCCTGGCAACGCGGTGGCCCGGCTGGAACGGAGGGGAGTTGGATTGGCGGAGTCAAAGGGGGAAGCGCGAGAGAAGGGGGGGGTAGACGAGGAGGTTGTGGCGCCGGAATGCAGCACTGACCTGCGCCATCCGCCTTCCGGTGCTGCAGTCGTGGGATCGAACCAAACCTGCACGTTCGCATACACTAACCATTTCCCTCGTATTTAATGAGAACTACCGGCAAAGGTGGCTCATTCCATCAGATGATGTCACTGCACTCCCTCTGACATGGAGGTCCTAGGGTTCGAAACCCGACGTTTGGCAGCGACGTCGAGTTTTGCCGCTATCTGCATCAGAATTCCAGCAACCGGCGGTTCTGATCGGAAACTTTCCTTGGTGGGCCACGGATGCCAGGCGAATGCCGGTGCAGCACCCTAAAAAACGGACTACGGACCGCGGGCGATCTTTCCTTCTTCTTCCTTGTCCTCTCCACAATCTTACTTACGCACACTCACAATTAGGAAAACTGCACTATAAACTAGTCGGCAAACCAATCAGGAGCTTAGTGTTTGTCTTGGCTGAGGCGGTGCCCCGCTGGTGGGAGATACCTGGTTGGGGAAACTCCCTGCAAGCCAGCGTAGGTCGGAGGCGGATCTCGCTAGCGAACGGGGAAAGACAACCGCCACCTCCAGTGATAAGAAACATGCCCAACACTTACGGGACTAATTCCATAGTTGACGCGCCCGGAATCACTAATCAATCAAAGAGAACTGGCATGGGCAGCTAGAGATGTCTAGGAACTTAAAACATCCGCCTGAAATTTTAGCCATTAGTTTATGACATTGTCTTTTGACAGTTGCAAATGTTGAATGAAAAAGCTATATTTAGATTCAAAAAATTGTATAAAAACATATTCCCCATTAAAAATGAGTCAAAAATGAAATGTGTAAAAATTTCGTGACTGTTTTGTGCACTATTTGCCTCATCAGTTTTGAAAATGAAATGTGTAAAAAGTTTTCGTGAGGACCTCTCCCAGAAAAATCTCTATCTGGCTTTCAGTGGTTGAGGTTGTGGCATCGTATTCAGCAAGGTTCTCCGTACGTGTTCTATAATTAAATCAGGGCAGTGTAAAATCAGTGAATGCAAATAATATTTCCGTTTAAACAATTTTCAGACTCTATTAATTAGTATTATCCTCGAAATTTTAATGCCACCAGAAAAGGTAATTCAGATATAGTTTCATTGCAAACAATGCAATAGGGAGCTTACAGGTTGCTGATATAATTCTGCAGAGTTGAATTTCAACGTCACGTGCTTTTCAATTGCAAGCTAAGGGTAAAATTTTATTACTGTTCATGAAATGTTGCGTTTGTTTTTTGAAGTGATAATTAACAAACTCGATATTCAATATTCCAATGAAAACTGTTTTTATTGAATTTTGGATTGAAAACAGTACTGTGCTTGCATTCAGTGTCTAAGTTAACATAGGAGGACACAGTTTTGAATGTCAGTGGAAAAAACAGTTCGCTGCGGTTACGTTATGCATATCTTAGAGGAAAAAAATCATGTATTAAATATTCAATGAGACCCAGAAAAAACATTTCAACTGCTTTCATTTCAAAACATTCATTTTTAACTAAATTTCAATTATCTTTATTGGCTTTTCGCTGACAACTAGACAATACATTAATTGTACTTCAGATCTTACTATAATTTTGTTCTTGTCAATCAAGACGCTGCCATACCAGTCTGCACTGTAATAGTGATATTTCAATTTCTCAACTGTCAATCGATTTCATGAGAACAGAGCATTGTCACTTAAAAAAGGATTGGCTCTACTGAAGAATATACAACGGGGGTTGGTAATAACTAGGGGGCCGATTTTAATGAAATGTAATTTTTTCTTTTCATGCAAAGGAAAAGCCTCGATTACATCAGAATCATATCCAACTATGCCAGGTTGAGTTGTTCATCTGAAGTGGTTTTGATAAAATATTTTACGTCACTTTTCTTTGTTTTTAGGGCATTTTAAAGCTTTTAAGAACATTTTATTGATCATTGCTGGCAATGTTTTTGGTCATCAAAATCCGCCCCTAGTAATAATTCAAACATTATTTCGAAATCTTTGGAAAAATCGAATATTGGCAGTTTCTTTATTCGAGCCCTAGGTGAAGTTTTCTTTATTGGAATCCTGAAGAATTCCGCATGTTTATATTTTATTTATTCATTAATTATATTTTAAGCGTTTTCCGTTTTTATATTTTTACTCTTCTTTATATTAATCTATCTTTTCAGCGCTACAATTCACTTTTGTAAAACAACAGATTTTGGAATATGATTGCTGAATGCCTATCGTATTTGTGTATTCATGTTCCACACGTTACGACTATGGCCAAAAATGTTCAAGGAGGTAAAGTGCGTACATATATCTTTTTATTCTTCTTCTCATTGTGTCTATGAAAGAGTAATGTAACTAGCGTTGACCACAAGCAGAAAGACAGAATTTTATTGTCAAACGATTTTTTAGTACGAAAAATCAACAAAACATAGATTATGGTACACTATGAGTTGGAGGATTTTTTTCTAAATTTAGCAAAAGTATTTATTTACTTATACAATATCATAACTCGGCAAGAAGTTTGTTCTGGAGAAATTTCGACCTTTTCTGACGCACGATTACATAACTTTCTCCTCTTACGAAGAATTCGTAAGGCGAGAAAATAAAAGATATTGAAATCTAAGTGATATGAACTTAGTGTAAATAGGAATGCTTATGAAACGCAAGTTATTATCACAAAATACAATTTAACAACCAATTGATAGAAAGATGGAGAAAGAATCGAAATCTAAATACCTATTGTGCAATCGTGAGAAATCCTTCTAAGAACGAGACAAAGGTAATTTCAATTAGCTGCACAAAATTTCATTTAGTATCAATTTATGTACAGAAATACAAATACCGTTTTCTATTTGTACTTCAAAAAATGGCGGTAGAACTTTAAAACACTCGACGTTCCCTTTCGAATCATTTGCAATATAAAGTTGATGTACTTCTGGGTAGAGGTGCTTCGTTTATCTTTGTATACTTACAATTAACTACGAGCCTTTGTGATGTTAACTAAGTGACCAGCTGTATTGTTTCTGTTTTCAACCATTTCCTTTACCAACATACTTTTTACGGCGTTAACGAGATAAACTCGATAAATTTGTGGAAAATGTTACGACAGTTTATGGAAAAATTGTACAGTAAAATGTATGGGATTCACTTTAAATAAAAAAAATATAACTGTGCTTGTACAATACATTTTAATTTATAAAATATGCTCAATTCCGCACTTTTTTTTCACCTTTAATATCGCACCCCCCAAAAAGAACAGTAATGACGACAGCCGACACTAAACATTTAAAATGTGTACTACATATTTTTATTACTTGTGCGGGATGTAACGTTAGGAGAGAGTGCGTTGGACGTTGTTCACGACAAGTGTAAAAAATAATTTCAAAGCACTTTGTTTCATAGTTGTTACCGGTGCATTTCTGCAAATTCTTCACAGCTATACAATTCTGTTGAGTCCGCGACTCTACAGGCAGTAAAAGATTACAGCCGTTTTCATTAAAATGCAAATTTCAACACATGACCCTAACATCGGTTAAACTCTGCATTCTACTTACGTGGAGGAATTCGCAGTTACAGAGATTGTCTCTGCTCAGCGCAAATTCTGAAACAAGTGTTGTCAAATTCGCAATTCCACAGAGCGTGCAAAATTAAGTTTACGTACATTTTTTCATTGAAAATTTAAGTACGGGTCTAGCTTTCTCCACAGTGCGTTATTTCTTTCGTTCTTAATATAATCCATTTCTGTTAAAAGTGTTCATGAGTTTGTTCTATGTTCTGGTTTGATCATGGTTTCAATTATTCTGTAGGTAAAATGTTAAGTCGCAAGTTTGGGAATGCATTCGCTATGAAGATTTCTTGGAGAAATTTTATTTACTTGTTCGAGACAACGTTCAAGTATTAATTTCAGCCGATATTTCGCAATCGCAGGGGAAGAATATTAAGCTAAGAATGGATGGTGCGGCGGGTTGCGTATAGCTTCTGTTTCGGAGACCTTGACTCAGCATAAACGCACAAAAGCATCATCAACGCGCGTCTATACGCGACAAACATAAGCACATTCGCATTGTACTATGCCAGATATTATTTGCGCACGTTTACACATTTGTATCGCAATTGGATGAACGGTACAGCAGCGAGGAAAGGGAGAGACAAACAAACAAACCAACAAATTGACTGTCAAAGAAGCATTGATTTTTATATATTAGGTTATGTCACAATTTCTGCTTTTTTACTCATCACATTTTTCGTTTTATCTCGTAAACAAACTAATATTCAAAAGTATAGTTTTTTTATTCTTAAGGTTAAATAAAACATATTTCTGGGATTGAATTTAGTGCGTTAAGATATTTTGTATTCACGACCATATCCGACGCGTATTTTAGCCTTAAAATATATTGCATAAGCAGTCCGTGAGAGTAAAAGAATTACAAGTTAATAAATAAATAACGGGGTATTCCGGCGGTGGCAGCGGCGGTAGCTGCTTCTGCTCCTGCGCGTTGTTGCCAGCATGCAGTTGATAAATCATCAATGGGCGAATTTCACATATAAATGGAACTCAAGGCCATCCAATATATCGCATTATGAATGCATTCAAAATTACTTATGCATATCTATATACACATTCTTCCAGGCTTTAATAAAGTTAACATTAATGATAGCCATACACGTTACGATATACTTGCCCAAGTTTAAACTTGCGCAAACTTACGTATTTTCCAAGTGGCTCAAGTACGCTTGAACGGTACCATTTTTGTAAAGAGCTTCGAGGTGTATTGTGCAGCGATGGATGACGCTTTGGCCATAGTTGGATTAATATTTGCTATAAAAAAGTTGAAAAGATTTGGAAAGAAATCGTTCTATATGGTGTAATGACTGGTTACGAAAAAGAGAGCAGTATTCGCACATCAATTTATTAACTGAATCGAAATTTGCACCCAAATACTGGCATAACTACCTATGAATGAACTATATATTATGTATATATTATGAATTATATTAATGAATTCCTCCAAAATCTCTCGAACTCCATGCATCTCATCACAAGTCGTCATTTTTGGCATGTAATCCGACTGCAGGGTGTACGCACTTATCAAAAACAGCTTGTCTACTACTGAAACGCGACGTCTGATGCCACAGACGTTCAAGTAAACGGGTGCAAACGCAGCATTGCACAAGTTTTACAATCGAAATTTCTTTAACGATCTTTAATCTTGTACAAGTCTATAAATTAGTGCGAAAATCTTCCAACACACGTTAAGATATACGTGTAAGAGTCTAAACTTGCGCAAGTACAGCGTAACGTGTGTGGCTACCATAACGTTAAGTCCGTAAAGCAGCCTTATCTGATCCATACAATGATATCGCCTATCAACAATGGACATCTCGAGTATCCATCATGGCAACAATGTCACGTGCGGTGGTAATATCAAATTCTTTTATATTATATTTCAATCGTATTTTTAAGAGATAAAACCTAATTGGACTAATTTATGTTGGGTTTATTATGTACTGACGCTATATTTTGCGTCAGTCTTATACAATATGGACACCCCCTGAGCCGTACCGCGGGAAATTCGAATTTACCATTTCGAATTTTTTGTGACTTCTGGACAAACAGAATGCGCCGAGCATGAGACCAGAACCACTTTCTTGACCGTTCTTTGCTATACAAGTGAAAAAAGTTAGGAGTAGTTTCTGAGTAAATAATTATTTAAAATTTAATAATTATCCATTTTTGACTTCAACTTACGCAAAAATACTCATATTTTGAAAAATTTAACGTGAGATTATTTGAAGATATGTTTTGATGAACCATTTCATTAAGAAAAAAATCTTCCGAAATTGTAGTTGTAGGGAGACTCCAAAAAATATTTGAATCTTCGCAATTTTCGAAACATCAAGGACTTAAACGAAACTGAGACCTTCAACATTATCTGAAACGTCCTTTACACTCTATAAAATCAAAAAATTGTTGCTATTGTTTTGAAAATACTGAAAATGTCCCAGGGGTTTCATATAAAGTAGCCCAAAAATAAAGATTTGGAGTTCAAATTCAAGGAGCCGCGATCGACTGGGGAATATCAATTTCGGAGAATGCCGGCTGAACGCTTTAGACACTAAAGTTGTTCGCAGACAGAAAGGCAGACTTTTTAAAATCAATTTTTCGGTATCAAGGACCCACAAAACATTGATTCTGACTAGATCACATTTTAGATGAGGCTTTGTCTAGGCTTTGTTATTAGGGCGTTTCGTTACCAGGGTTGAACCACGATAACGTTAGATTAGTCGCCAGTCAGCCACCGTCCCGGACACTTCGCCCGAGACCTTGCCACTGAGGATGCCCACCGCAGTCGTGGGCGGAACGTTTGGCAGTTCAAAGTCAATTGGACCACGGCCCATCAGCCCAGAAGACATGAAGAATATTGACTCCTGCCGCGAAAGCCATCAATGCTCAATTCTCATTGTTTTTGCATTTTCCAAAAATTTTCGTTGAATATGGCGAAAATCGTAGACACTTCTCTATGACCTATGCATAGATGTCTTTCAATTTCTCCGCGCGTTGTAAATTAGTAATATATATATATATATATATATATATATATATATGTGTGTGTGTGTGTGTGTGTGTGTGTGTGTGTAGTTAAAATCTGGGACTATAAGAGTACAGGAAAACCCCGGTAATTGAAACTAATTGAGGGTGTTGTATGTTTGGCTTCAGAAATGTTAGGATTATCCGAAAAAATGTACCGCACTTATGCAAATATATCTATAGGATTACCAGACAATTCAACGTAGCGTGCGATGTAAGAAAATGGTAACGCAGCCTAGCGATTGTATCATTAAGGAGATTCAGTTTTTTACGGGAAAATGTTACCAATTTTGTAAGTTCCACTAAGACAAAAGTACTGCTACATAAACACTGAGACATACACTGTCATTACCTGTGCAATATAGGTTTCATTTCGATAACATGTGTTTCATTTATTAGTTGTTCAGTTGTACAGTAATTATAAAATCCATTCTTTACTCTCTAAATAATTATTTTTTTATTTTTCCTCAACCCCGAATTTTGCTTGGATTATCCGAAATTTCGAATTTGCGAGGTTCGGATTAGCGATATTCTACTGTACTTACATTTCTTCCAAAACAGTGTATTATAAACAACATTAATACATTAATAATAATAATAATAATAATAATAATAATATAATAACAATAATTACAAATGATGTTTGAGTGTTCAAAGAATTGACTACCTCACTCAGGAACTGAACTCTATTCCCCCTCCACTTGCTCTACCCACGTGATTTACCTAAACAGTCAATTCTTCAAACAGATTTGAGAGATCGAGTCGCTATGGTGGTTACATTACCTACAACGTGACCAGATGGTGAAATGTAAAATGTGAAATAATAATAATAATAATAATAACAATAACAACAACAACAACAATAATAATAATAATAATAATAATAATAATAATAATAATAATAATAATAATAATAATAATAATAATAATTCGCAAGATGATACCTGTCGCATTTGCCAGGAACAAGTAGGAACTACTGATCTAATCGTCTCATCTTATCCAATTCTAATAGAGACTTAAAGCTAATGAGCAAAATGGATAGAACAAGACGTGCTTTATTCTACCGATGTCCTATACTTGCTTAGAAACCGAGATGAAGTGACCTTGCTGCGGCTGGCCATTATACGGATGTTAGTCCCAGGGACCCAGAGTTAGCAGTAGCTTAAAGACATCGTCAGAGATGGGTCCGAGGTGAACTGAAGGTGATGTAGTGCTTTTGCTAAGCAAAAGTGAAAATCGGGGCTCATAAAGAGAGGTTTACAAGATATGGAGAGAGCGGAACCCTGATATGAGACCTACCCTAGATTGAAAGAAAATTGCCAGGCGACGATACATACTCAGTAGTGAATAATTCACAGCAGAACATCTTGCTGATATTCAAGGAAACGTATGTTCTTCGTTTGAACTATCCACATGAATGATGCAATTATCTCCTAAATGCTGTCCGCCGTCAATTATTTTAGACATGAAATTTTGTGTTGAAAAATGTGCAAAAGTCAATTTAAATAGAGGGAGAGTGACGTCGGAGAGTATTTATGTTAAAATACACACTTGAATTCTAGATCTTGGGCCAGGGAATATGTACAAATATTTGTTCACTGAAGAATGTGAGAACATCTCGATCGATACAATGAAAGAGAGACATCGCAGGGAGTATTACAGAAGAGTGCGACTTGTCTTGCAATGCGCTCTGAATTTCAGGAATATAATATCTGCAATTGGTAGTTTGGTGGTATCCGAGTACAGTCGGACTGGTGGACTGGATTGGAGCACGAAAATCTAATCTTGGATCGAAAAATCAGAAAACAACTTACAATACAAAATGTCGCACCCTCGAGCAAATAGACTTTCTGTGTAAAGTAAAGAAGGGGGAAGAGGCGTCATACAAATTGAAGACTACACATTGCAATAATCGGGATGAGAAAGAGTGTAATCAGCCATCAATATAACCCACAGTTCTCAAATTTTCCCAAGATGATAAATGCAGCATTTGTCAGGAACAAGTACAGACCATTGATCATATTGTTTCAACTTGCCCAATACTAGCAAAGACCGAATCCATGTAAATACATGGTGTGGTGTGCAGTTACTGCCCTGGCAGATATGTACCACCCTCAAAGTTCCAAACACATGCTTCAAGTGCTACGAACACTCACCAAAACGGATGTCTGTTGGACTGTGTACGATATTGTACAACCAACACATTCAAACTGGTCGCGCGATAGAGTCTAACAAACCGGTCACTATTTTCCGGGATTTGGAGGAAAAACGTGACTACTTGTAGTTGTGGCTGTGCCGTGGCTCTTCCAAGGAGGCAGAGAAACGTCTTAAATACAAGAGTTTATAAATCGTGATGAGCCGAATATTGGTCATAAAAGCTGGGGTCGTCCCGATACGAAGTATCGGAGCTCGTAGTAATAGAAGCTCTGGGATTTGTTTCGTAAAATTTGCGTAAGAACTTGGATAAACTCCCAGGTCCTTCAAAAGTCTGAGAAGAGCAAGACATTGCTTTATTTGGAACAGTCCACATTTTGCACAAAGTATTATAAAGGCACCGACAGGGCCTTCATCCGCTCCTTAGCACGCTGGTTGCAACCTGGAGTTGATTTTATATTAAACCGACTCAGACCATCTTTAATCGTGAAGTAGATTAAAATAATAATAATAATAATAGCCGATCCGAAGGCCGAGATTACTAAAGCAGTAGTGCCGTAGCTGTCTTGATTTCATCATTATCATAATTGCATCCCATCACCCAGAGCTAACAACCGTGGGGTATAAAAATGGAATCAGCATTTTAATGCGCGTATCTACCCCGTTAATCAGTTCTGATCCCGGTGGGATGCGTGTATCGCGTGGACGCATGATGGCCGATACGCCAAACAAAATAATAATAATAATAATAATAATAATAATAATAATAATAATAATAACTATAATAATAACAATAACAATAACTATAATAATAAATAACTAAAATAATACTACTACTATTTAATCGAATTAATTATATTACCAACGTTTAGAACCATCTGAAAACCCTGAAAACCTAGAACGTTCATCCCCTTAGAATGAAAAATCCGTCAGTGATTCACCGTGGTTCGTTTGATAATGGACTACACAATGTAGACACGATACAAAATCTCCTTTGTCGTGAGGAAGAACGTGCTTTTGTTCCATTTCAAACTTGTGCACCATTAATAATAGCATATAGCACCCGTATATAAATATATAAATATAATTTAAAATAGCTGATTAACTGACATTCTTCATGTGCAATGCTACACTTACTCATTACTCCCATTTGAAAAAAAAAATATTTTAACGATATTCAGCTTTCATCTTCCACGTAGACAACTTGTTCAGAATCAGAGCCCTTGCGAGCCCTTCACATTCCGCCCACGCGGCGCGTGTTGCGTGCAGACAAAAAAACAACAACAAACAAACAAAAAAGCGAAGCCCAAACGCGCGGCAGCGGTGCAGCCGACAGAGCGCGGGGCATGAATATAAAATCCGCGCCGCGCCGTAAAACTCGCATGGAAAGTTGAGCCCAAACGAGGACGGATACGCCGCGCGGGAGCCCTCTCCGGGCGCGCGCGCAAGGCGGTGGCGGCGGCGATGGCGGCGGCGGCGGCGATGGCGGCGGCGGCGGCGATGGCGGTGGCGGCGGCGATGGCGGTGGCGGTGGGCGGTGGCCGGTGGCGTGGCGGCGGTTGGCGGCGGCGGCGGGCGGCGGCGGCGGTGGCGGTGGCGGTGGCGGTGGCGGCGGCGGCGGCGGCGGCGGCGCGGTGGCGGTGGCGGTGGCGGTGGCGGTGGCGGCGGCGATGGCGGCGGCGGTTGCGATGGCGTGGCGGCCGGCGGCGGGCGTGCGGCGATGGCGTGGCGCCGCGATGGCGCGGCGGCGAATGGAAGGTGGCGCGGCGGTGGCGGTGGCGGTGGCGGTGGCGGTGGCGGCGGTGGCGGCGCGGCCGGCGGCGGCCGGCGGTGGCGGTGGCGGTGGCGGGGCGGCGGCGGCGGCGGCGGCGGCGGCGGTGGCGGTGGCGGTGGCGGTGGCGGTGGCGGCGCCGATGGCGGCGGCGGCGATGGCGGTGGCGGCGCGGCGGCGCGGCGCATGGCGGTGGCGGCGGCGATGGCGGGGCGGCGATGGCGGTGGCG
This sequence comes from Gryllus bimaculatus, assembly GCA_017312745.1. Lineage (NCBI taxonomy): Eukaryota > Metazoa > Arthropoda > Insecta > Orthoptera > Gryllidae > Gryllus > Gryllus bimaculatus. Next base: position 883,088 of record BOPP01000300.1, on the reverse strand, counting down.
GCGGCGGTGGCGGTGGCGGTGCGTGGCGGTGGGGCGGTGGCGGCGGCGGCGGCGGCGCCGGCGGTGGCGGTGGCGGTGGCGTGGCGGCGGGGGCGGCGTCCGGGCGGCGGCGGCGGCGGCGGCGGCGATGGCGGTGAGCGGCGGCGATGGCGGCGGCGGCGATTGGCGGTGGCGGCGGCGGCGGCGCGGGATGGCGGTGGCGGCGGCGATGGCGGGGCGGCGATGGCGTGGCGGCGGCGGTGGCGGTGGTCGTGGCGGGTGGCGGTGGCGCGGTGGCGCGGCGCGGCGGCGGCGGCGGTGGGCGGTGGCGGTGGCGGTGCCGGCGGCGGCGGCGGCGGCCGCGTGCGGCGGCGGCGGCGGCGATGGCGGTGGCGCGGCGATGGCGGCGGCGGCGATGGGCGGTGGCGCGGCGGCGGCGGGCGGCGATGGGGTGGCGGCGGCGATGGCGAGCGGCGGCGATCGGCGGTGGCGGCGGCGGTGGCGGTGGCGGTGGCGGGTGGCGGTGGCGGCGGTGGCGGCGGCGCGGCGGCGGCGCGGTGGCGGTGGCGGTGGGGTGGCGGCGGCGGCGGCGGCGGCGGCGGCGGTGGCGTGGCGGTGGCGGTGCGTGGCGGGGCGGCGGCGGCGGCGGCCGGCGGCCGGCGGCGGCGGCGGCGCGGCGGGGCGGCGGCGGCCGGTGGTGGTGGTGGCGGTGGCGCGGGCGGTTGGTGTCCCGGCGGCGGCGGCTTCGATAGCGCGACACGAGCGCTGGCGGTTTCCAGCGGGTGGAGCGTTTTGGTTGCTGGGTAGTTCGTAGGGATTCCGAGCGCTTCAACTACCGAGATTAGCTCCGTAAGTGTGGTGCATGTTTTCTCCTCCTTGGGAGGTGGCGGTGATCTTCGCTCGCTGAATGGAGCGATTCGACCCCAACGTTCCGTCGGCTAGCGGGGTTTAACACAACAACCAGCGGGGCACCGCCCCTGCCGGTTCAAGCTGTAAGCTTCCGACATGTGAGTTGTATCGCGAATGTAAATGTGTGTAAGGAATGCGAATATGGAAAGGAAGAGGAAAGAAAGATCGCGCGCGGTACGTGGGCAGTTTGTTAAGGTATTGCTCCGACATTCGCCTGGTGTTAATCGGAGCAAACACGGAAAACTACCGATCAGAGCAGCCAGCCGCTAGAATTCTCCTCTAGCTGACAACTAGTTTCGAAATTCTTGCCACTGTCATGACTCGACTCTAGTCCTCCCGGTCAGAGGCGCTGTAGTGACATCAGTTGATGCATTGAGCCACATCTCCCGGTCGTTTAGTTGCGATGAGACCAAAAGTCCTCTTGATGAGGCTCTAGATTTTTTCTGCGTATGCGATAAACATATTGTCGATCGGCGCAGCCGAGATCGTTAAGACTGTCGAGCCGTGGCTATCTTGGACCAAAGGATCGAGGATTCGAATCCCTCCTCGGGCATGGTTGTTTGTGTTTCGTGATTGTGTGAGTGTAAAGTGCTTGTATGTCCCCTGTGGATGGCGTCAGTCGTAAAATCATCCCAAAATGTATAAAAATGGAGTGTGCGGAAAATTAATATAAAAGAGTCCGTCCCCATTAGCGTCGACCCTGTAGAGACGTGAAAAGGTAAGGATGAAGAAGTATGCGATTAACATTTGATTGACGGCGTCGTCCTCTTCGTGAACTATAGGCTGTGCCAGGCAGCGCTCATGAACTTTGTCGTTCGATTTGGTGTCTCCATGCGTTTCTTATCGGTGACGGATGATCCTTGAACACTACTTAGCCAAACGCACGGTTGAAGATTAGACACAAAGGTAGATATTTACTGTGATTTACTGTGAAGGACCTAAGCGTTTACGCTATTATTCCATTTTTGTTCAGGAACTACATATACTACCTTTACACTTTGGAGTGTTCATTTCAAAGAGTGCAAATTAAGAAAGCTGGAATTGAAAACTTTCCTAAGATAATTCTTAGGATTTATTTAGACTGCGCCGCATAAGCCAAGATAGTCTTGGTTAAATTCGTCCGATAGACAATTCTCTTCTTTCTGAAGTATTGAACGTTTCCTTAGAAAAATTCAAAAACCGTATTCTGCTTTCTGTTCTTTTATTGCTCCAAGCGGCTCTTGAAAAACACTTCCGATGAAAGATTTACTCTATAAGAGACCTCCTAAACTCCATTCAGTTGGAAAAGCGATTCAGTTCCTATGAAATAGGATACCATTCTCCCGATATCAGAAGTTGTCCTTTAAGAAACCGCTCTCCAAAGCGTGCTATTCTTCATCTTGAGAGACAAATTCCGCACTATTTGTTTACTATTTATTTGTTTATTACTTATTATTTGTTTGTTTATTGTTTATTTATTTATTTATATAATTTATGTCAAAAACAGTTAAAAACCGTGGAAAGTACTATGCGGAGAAGTACAATATGTGCATGGGTTCTTAAGCTCTGGGATGTGTGTTCTACTTCCCTCATAAATGATAAGTTGAATTACGTATAAATGTAGCAAGAAATGTTTTTGGTAAGAATTGATATGAAAATATTCACTCCTGTTCACTAGAAACTATAACTAAAGGCAAGTCAGCTACAGATAAAGCTTATTATCCCTTGTGTTTTACGAAAAGGAATCGCCCTTCGCTTACGAATCGAATTCGCCGAATTCGAATAAAATGGAAAATATTTATTCGAATATCTACATTCCTAAAAGAGCTCAATAAAATGTGCCCAGACAGTGAAGCCACATTTATGCCCTTCAATACCTATGTACGTTTCCTAGAGCTCGTACAGGAATGTAGATAGTCGAATATTCGCGTCTTCACGATTGTCTACCACCCAAATTAATTTTTAGCAATAATATCAAAAATAATAATATTGTTCGTAGGTTTGAGGTCAAATATAAAAAGTAAATAGCGTTTGTGAACTGAACAAAGGGAAAAGTCTTTGTCATTGTCGTCTTCGCCTCTATCAGTTGTGACTTAAACAGAAATTAGAAGAAAAAACTAAAGTTTATCAAGTTATTAAATATCCGATTTTGCAAGAGTGTGTCGACATGATCTTCTATTCACTAGCACCAATAGTTTGATCTCGTTTCCTCCTGCTTTGTTGTACAACTTGATAAAGTATCAAAAATTCCTCTGCGGAGGGTGCAGTTTGTACTATTGTGATAACTGAATCATGTGTTTGAATATTATGAGCGCCGTTTTAATCGTCTACTGAATGTTCAGGAGCTCATAAAGACCCAGAGAAAAATCATAAAAACGTGGAATCGATTTAATTGAAAATATATTTTAAAAACTATGTTTTCTATAACTGTAATTTTAACTTAAAGAAGAAAACTGTATTAAATGTGGAAAAATATTACAGACACCACAGCGTCTACGACAATTCAAAATATTAAGGTGTTCAAAATAGATTCTACGATTACTTACGCACATTCCCAGCCGTTTGCATTTAAATGTTAAGATAGTAGCAGGTGCGCGTTGAGAAGTTGGGGCTATGTTCCTCGCCCATAGAACTGCGGACAATGTCTCGCTCCGCGTCGGTAGCAGCGGCGGTGGCGAGACGAGGCGCCAGCGGAAGTGGCGGCCGGGGAAGCGAGAAGAGGCGAGGGAAAGAGGACGCTGTTTATTCTGATTAGCGCGCTGACGAGCCGGCACTATGGTGCCTCGCCACGCGTCTTCATTACGTCTGCCCCTCCGCCTCCACCACCTTTCCCCGCCTCACGCCTCACAAACCCTCCCCGCCCCCTCAACCAGACCCGCCCCGCCCCGTCCCGCACTCAACCGCCCTGCCCGCCCCGCCCCGCCCCGCCCGACCCCGCCCCCCGCCCCGCCCCCACTCGCCCGCTCCGCCCGCGCGCCCCGCTGCGCCCCGCTCCGCCCCGTCTAGCGCTCCGCCGCTCCGCCCAAGACTCAAGCCCCGCTCCGCCCCGCTCCGCCCCCGCTCCGACCCCGCTCCGCCCCGCCTCCCCCGGCCGCCACGCTCTCGGCCGCCGCTCCGCCGCCGCCCCGCCTCCCCGCTCGCCCCGCTCCCGCCCCTCCGCCCGCGCTACCGCCCCGCTCCGGCCCGCTCCGCCCCGCTCCGCCCCGCTCCGCCCCGCTCCGCCCCGCTCCGCCCGCCGCTCCGCCCCGCTCCGCCCCGCTCCGCCCCGCTCCGCCCCGCTCCGCCCCGCTCCGCCCTCCGCCGCTCTCCGCCCCGCTTCCCGTCGCCCGCTCCGCCCCGCCCTTTGCTCAACCGGCCCTGCTGCAATCCCGCCCGCCCGTCCCGCCCGCACAGCTCCCCTCTCCGCCCTACTCCGCTCACCGCACAGATCCCCTCCCTCCACCCTATCTTCGCCTAAACACGACCCACCCCCGCCCTCCTCCAGATCCGACAAGTCCCGCCCAGTCCCAAACCAGCCCGCCCCGCCCCAAGCCCCCCCGTCCCCACTCTGCTTCGCGCTCACCTCGACCGCTATCTCCTCATATGTCCCCACCCCCCCGAACTCATGCCAACACGCTTCTCCCAGCCCCGCTGCACCCATCTCCGTTCCATTCCGACCACGCTCCGTCCTGCCAGGTCCTGCCCGTCCCGTTCCGACCACGGGCGAAACGGGGGCAGAAGTGTGTCTGAACTGCTCTGCGAGGTTTACACGGATCCGCCTCACTTCCACAGCGCTCCCTCGCGCTCTCAGTGTGACAAAACAAGCGACGCCCGAAGACTGGGAAGTTGTGAAATCTCCCGCTTTGAAGTAGCTTTGCAGACGCAGGTTGCGACGTTGGGTATGTCGTTGTGGCTGTGACCGTGGAAGTTGTCTTTTTAACGGCAGGTAAACACAGGTGCAGTCGTAACCAGTTTAGGTGAATGCACTTATGCATTTATAGGTGTGCATTTAAGTACTTCTCTCAGAGTTTCGTCAGAACTCACCGTATTCTGAGCTTACAGGGAGCAATGAAGACATCTGCCTCACGCTCACACGCCCACTTACAAAACACACACAATAGCTTTTGTTAAAATCTTATCTTCTCTGTTTTACAGCACAATTTAACTTGTTTAATCACTCCCACAATTTAACGAGTCTTTCGTAGGGTGTTAGGCTTATGGCACGAAAAATACAATAGTAACACCATTTTGCAGAGTTTATGCATCGCAAATCGTGTTTTTAAGTGATAAGGCACACTCTGAGCTTCTTTCTTCTACAATTGATATTTTAAATATAATTTTTAGCCTAATGGTTCAGTACTTTAAAATAGTTTTTATAAAGGAAATTGGTGGAATTTATAAACTGAGTTTTAAACTCGACATATCACTTAAAAAAGACAAACAATTATTAGCTACCTTAACCAAAATAATAACAGTTATACTATTCATTACATCCCGAAGTTAACTTATGGGAAACACTTTTCACATCTTCAGTGGGTTACCCAATCAAAGAAGATCACACTTACAGATACGTAACAGATTTTCTAACTTTCATTATGAAGTACTTTAACTGCTACCACCACGGACGTAAGTAAATTATATGTATTTCGTCATTAAAGGGCTTCTAACTCAAATGTTTGAAGTTATTAAGAAAAGACCTTCAGTACGTCATCAAATGCGGAAAAGAATATACTTGAATATTCCTTAGTTATATTTTATTACTTCTACATAATTTTCTTCTACATAATTTCTTTCTTCTACATAATTTCATATCTGCTCTTGTAATTTCTTTGTTGTCTAAAATTTCACCCTGTACTATCAACAAAACAAAAACATTTGGAATAGATTAACAGCAGACATATCTCTGTAAGATCGGGAAAAAATTTGTTATGCATTGGGGAGCGATTTTGTATCGCCAACACTGCTTGTGGGAATTCAGAATTTGTAAATCTGCCATGTTCAAATACAGGAGAAACGAAATAAACTTCTTTCGATGAAACATTCAATGCATACATTTACGTCACATGAATAATTGTTCTACAGTGTGTCGTTTCTAAAGATGTCGAAATAGGATTTACATTGGAAAACGTAAACCAGATAAATCTAGTGCATCAATATCGCAATGATTGCTAAAGCCGGCCGAGACAAACACACAGTGCAACGTTCTTGTCCGCAATTTCTAACCCCTTACAATGTAGTCCTGGCCACATAATCTAGGGCACAGCGTATCTATACACAACACATTACGCTCCGTAATTAGCGGCCAAATATACACATCGCACTGGTGAAATCTCGTTAGTACCAGAAGCAAATTGCAAGGCTGTCGGGATAAACGAGCAGTAGTTCAATCGCAATCGAAGCTTCAGTTCTGTTCTAACGAGGGAGGCAATCTAGTTTTTCTCGATTGGAAAGCGCTCACAACCAGAATTCATTTAAGATAATCGATAGATTGAACAGAAGGTGAGCCGATGTTGTTATGAATCGTTCCTATAGCACCTTGGAACCGCTTCTCTCATGGATAATTGCTATATCGAGCAACACAAGCTCCGAGATTACTTGAAGGACCAGGTTAAATAACACTCGCCAAGTCAATTATGAAACTTCGTAGGTATCTGCTTAAAATTCCTTTGAAACATTATGCAACACATATATTCAGAATATTTTCATCATTAAATGAAATGTATTGCGCCCTGAAATATTGCTTTGTTGATGTTCGTAGATAAAACAAATGTCATTTGGAATTTTTCTATATATTTTAGTTACAATATTTTACAACTTAGAAATGTTTAGAGAAAAACATGGATTTCTTTTATGTACGTTATCGAAGTAAAATCCCTACTTCTACATTTTTAATAATGACAAAATTCTTAAAATTATATTACAATATACTTCAATAAAATCTGTTGTTCAAAATATCGCCATTTTGTGCGAATAATCGTCTGTTAATGGAAAGTGTTTTATTATTATAAACATTTTCAAGTTTTACAAAGTTCAGTTCTCACTCTACATTTGTATTCTTGGCTTAATATTAATGTAATGCTAATTACTTAATTCTAAAAATTACAACGTATAAATAACTGTCTAATAATTGTACGAATAATGCTCTATTAATGAAGCGTAAAACGTACTTAATCGCGGCGGCTTTTTCTCAGACTTGGATCCACGACTTGACATTGTTTATTTTCTCCACAGAATTGCAATTTATAAAAATGTTGAATGATCTTCAATTCTTAAGAGCGAATACTAATCGCAAATACTAGTAGACAAAGGTAAGAAATCAGAACGCACATGAATATTTTATCCGTCTTGCACACGTCGACAATATTGAAAAGAAAGTTAAATTCGTTACCAGCGAATGAAAAAACTGTACTGTACGAATATAAAAAAGGCAATAACCATGAATTTTATAAAGAACATAATCAGACATAGTCAACTCTTTTGATATTAACTTTTACTATTGGTTTAGGTGGACAGAATGCAATAGCGGTAACAAAAAATAGGAGAACTCTTGCTACTCCGACCTTTTCATATTTAAAGTCACAAAAGAAACAATCTAATTATCACATAACGTTTGACGGATCGGTATCGTGTTATTTTATTAATATACGTTTTTATCACTTAGTTTTTGATTTATGGGATTTGAGAATGCCTAATATGCAATTCTAGGGTAGAATATCGGAAGAATTTCAATCAGAAACAAATTCAGAACCCAATAATGTTCATTCGATTACGCCTATTAATTTTATAGCAAAATAGTATACTCTTCTCTTTGTACAAATAGTTCATCGGTGCTTGAAGCACACAGACCCATGACTGGCAATTAGTTTGAAGTTCTCGTGAATTCCACGAGATTTTCATTGGGATACCAAATTACGAATAGAGAATCTGATTGGCATCTCCTTTTTCAAGATTCCACCTGCGGGGTTTGTCAGCGCTTGCGGCGCTCGTGGAGGCCGAGATCGCAACGCAGTGGCCGAGCACTAGAAGCGGCGCTGCGGAGACGACGCGGGGCGACCGCAGAGGCGTGCGGTCGGCGAGGGTTGTCGCACAGGCGCGGCGCAGAAGAGGTGCTGAGTTACGAGCCTGCAAGCGCGCACGGTATGCGCGGAAGCGCCGTCGGGCGTGTTAGTGAGAAGGGGGAACAGTTGGAAGGATTCTATTTAAGACGAGGTGGTATACGGAAAGAAGAGCTGTTAAGGTAGGATGTACGGAAGGGGTTGAGAATAGAAACGGAGATCAGGGAGATCGTGAGACGGTGCGGAGGAAGAGAGCGAGCGAGCGAGCGAGCGAGCGGGCGGGCGGGGAAGCGAGCGGGCGGGGAAGAAGACAGGCGGGGTAAGAAAAGCGGAGCGGAGAAAGAAGAGCGGAGGCGGAGACGGAAGAGAGCGCGGCGGGGACAGAGACGGGCGGGGTAAGAAGAGCTGCCGGAACGAGAGATTGCGAGACGGGAAGAGGCGGAACAGGGGAGAGGCGACGGATGAGATGGAAGGGCGCGAACGGGTTACAGAGGGCGCGCGGGATTAGCGAGCGGACGGAGGAAGCAGGCAACGCGAAGACAAAAAGAGTATCGGGGAGAGAGGGAAGTATTGGATGAAATGAGGAGGAGAGTAAGAGAGTAAGTGGGTAAGTTAGAAACTGCTTGCGTCCAAAAAATGCCTCTCTCCCTTGGACTTCGTCAATTTCAGTGCATTCCTGGATGCAGAGGGTGACTAGTTAGAAAGTTCAGGTGAGCGACGTGATGGGTGAACGTAAAAAAATGTGGCGGTTCGAAGCAGCACGAGACTAGTACTGGCCGTTTAAACGGCGACGGTCCTTTAAACGACTTCTTCAGATTTTCTGAACTCACTTCGTTAAAAAAGGGAACAGCGGGCATTACCCGTGCCATCTTTCTTGAACGCTACGTGCCACATCTACACGCTAGTGTTACACGCCGTGTTGAATTTTTGATTCTCCGATACGATTGGCAACGTTGAAACAGGAGTCAAGTTTACGGAGTAAAGAATATTTCTCGTAAAAATTTCATAAACCAATACTTCATAACACCACTGTCAATAGTCAATAGCTAGTCAAATGCTGCTTCAAAGAATTTTTCTAACTGAATGAGCTCTACGTTCTTATTTTATACTTTTTTCGGTCTTAAATCTCTTCCAAAATGCGGCAGACACCTTCCGCTTCCATCATGTCACTCTGCAAAATGCTATTGTCCACTTTCTTGCCGTCATGTGTCACGCGACATTCGCAACCGATGCTTGTCACGATGCGTTATATGATTTCATCGTTGCAGGCACGTCACTCCTGAATCTCCCCTCTCGTCCCTCGGGATGTCATGTCACTTTCGCGTGTGAAATATCGTTCTTCCCCAACACATAACTAGGTTTTTTCATATTTTTGAACTAAAATAACGATTTTGTCGTTCATCGCAATAGAATGACAATAAAGCGACACTTACTGATGTGGAAAGAAATTATCAGAAAACCATTGATCCATTGTTTATTTATTGTCGCTCCCGTTTTGATTTTAAGACCTTTAGTTAAAATGATCGATGATTATTTGATGTTTGTTACGTAACAATTGATCACAAGGTAGATCAACTTCAATCTTTTTGAAAATCCTTATTGCGTGAATGACTCATTTCCGAATCAATGTGCACAGTCAAATATTTCCTTCTTTCAGGAATCATGTAAACATTATATTGACAAGCAACTTGAATTCATTTAGCGATCTGTACGAGATATCCACCTCCCTTATCAACACCTCTGCTGTTTGAGAGCGGCCTAAAGCTACTCTCCCGGCAAATGCTGCGTGGGCGCTTTATTAAAGGATGCCTTGGGGATCACGCTCACGGGCTGGCCATTCCATTCTCCACCTTAGGCACGCATAGCACTTGTTGCTTCACTCTCGGAGGCCTGGAGAGTGGAGTTTGCTCCAGTTACGAGTACGTCCGCTTGCGGTAAAGCCAGCTTTACGCGGTACCATTATAATTATCGTCCGTATTGGGGGTTAAACATTAGACAAATGAGTAGTGGTACAGATTACCTCGGACTTTGTCGCCCTATCTTTCTTATCTCTATAGTCTAGCTTTGCAGTTGCCTCTTCCTAGCTACTACTACCGCCCTCAAAGACACTTCCTCAATTTTTCGTTTCCCTAACAGTAGAATATTATACACGAGTAAAACATGACACTAAATGTTCATTTTTATTGAAACTTTTAGACATGTTCTTAAGAAAATGGATAAGCGTTTCTAAAAATGTGCCATTTTTAGCTATTTTTTTTTACAGAAAACGTTTTAGTTTGCACAGAACGTCATATCCATTTGAAGAACTTAACGGACAAATGCATATTATTTAATGTGTAAAATATCCGTAATGTAAATATTAACGTGGGAGATATTAAAAAGGCATTTGTGTATTTTATGATAAATAAAAACAGAGTTATGGACGAGCAAACGGACAGGCTTTTTGCTTTGAAGCAATTCTTCAGTGTTTTCAAACAACTAAAAAAACATCCAGCAGCAAAATTACTGATATACACTCTTCTTTTGAAATGCAAATATTAGTCTTAATATGATGATTCTTTTTCTAGAATGAAAGAAGACAGAATTAACAAATTCAAAAAAAAAAAATCTTTTACATTTCCAGCACAAATAAATTAGTTCCCTTTTCACATAATGAGAAGTAGAATTGGTCGCTTACATGTCTCTTCAATCTTTAATAATAGACGGTCATTCCCAAATTTAATAAGGATAATAACTGAAATTAGTGTGTGAAATAAATTATAATTTAGAAAACGCAGCATAGATTATGCAAAAGCAAGGGGTTCTGCAAAATGTATTTCAACTATGTAAATGTTGCACATATGTAAACGTTTTGTAAATGGGTGTCTATACTTCCAAACATTCAAAGTGCAACTTTGTAGAAGGAATAATCCTATTAAGCCTTGCAGAAATATTTACAATTTGCTGCATAAGTGAATAAATGAAAAAAGAATCAACAGAAAGAATAAACCCCTTAAATTGTATTCTAAGCCCATACTCCAATGTTTAACTGATTTGTATCCATCCCATATAACTTGATGTTTGCGCATAATTTACGTGAATTACTAATGTTCCATTAACATTAACTGTATTTCATTTCAATTACTATCCCAAAAAGGCGGCGGCGATGGTGTAACGGTTAGCGTACTGGACTGTTGTACCCAAGTTGGCGGGTTCAAACCCGATCGAAGCCGTGGATTTTTAAGGGCGAAAAAATCCTTCGTACGCCTTCCTTCGGAGGGGAAGTAAAGCCGGCTGTCCCATGTTCGTAGATTTACTTGCATGTAAAAGATCCTCAAGCCTAAATGACGCCTCTGAGCTAAATTGAAATCGCCTTTTTCTCGCCCAGAAATACCTCCTTTCTCTCCTAGTTGGTGAAAGGAGCGTAGCGAAATTTGCGTGGTCAGACGGAAGAGCGGGCCTCGTAACGTAAAATAAGGCAAATTCATTTCAATTCAATTCAATTCAATTCAAAAAGTAATATTTCTCCGCGAAAAAGCCTGTAATCGCAACATTGAAAACTTAACGAGGAGTAGTAAATACAATTCACCCACAAATTCCGCTTCGTTACGGACTTCAGTGACTTGAGACAGCTCCGCTCGTAATAAAAGAACTGTGAAAGCCCGAGCGATAAGCCCTGGGGGGACGAATTCGCCTCAAATAAATAGGCCCTTCATCTGCCTCAGTCGCGAATTGGATACCGCCATTATCGCAACCGCCGCTCGTGATAATCTTCTTTGCGCCTCCGGAAAGTTAATTGAGTAGAACGAAGGAGTTGGTGGGTGGCGCCATGCAGTGAAGGCCGCTACCGTCACCCTCGCCTCTGACTGTTGGAACTCGCTACCATTACCACCGTTCCAGTTTGCCGACAGATTGCCTACGGTTGTTGGTCGAGGCTACGTTTTTTGCTGACGTTTTATCGTCGGAAGACATCCACGAATAAAAGAAGATATACTTTTTAACAAATGTTTAATGAGATAAATCTTGAATTACAAAATAACTTATGTTCATTTAACCTTGTGCTGTAAAAATTAATACATAAGTTTGACTGAAGGAAAACTCGTTTGTCTTTTTCGTCTATTTCCCATATCTTCTGGCTTATTTCATACTTGAAAAAGAAGAAAAATAGTGGTCAAAATTTTCTTGAACGCGAAAAACAAACTTAAATGTATCATATTTCAATTAAAATAGGTAAATCAAAGGTAATTGTGTTTTGAAAACATTATTGAACAAAGTTAAGTTATATTAAATGACATTGATGCCCGTAATTTCGCGTGACACACCCACTCTCTCATATACTATATCCTTAGACTTTCATTTCTTGATTTTTTTATTATTGCTGTCATCTATCGTGTAAGAAACTTATTAGTTTGATATTAAAATAGTCTTCTTCGACAAAAATCGACTGAACGGTTTAGCCGCTAGCATTGTTCACAGACGGGTAGACAGACGGACATACGTGGACAAGCGTTGCCCGCAACTGGTTACATAATTGGCATCAGTGGCATCCTGCCTTCAAACAAGTTCACACGCCTGCCAGCCGGAGAGCTGCTGCCTTCGTTCTGACGCGAAGTTGCCTCCATAAAACTACCAACATGGCTGATCTCCCACTATCATTAGTGTCAATTTAAAACTTCTTTAGGCAATTGAGCCCGCACATCATTCCCCTCGATTATTTTTGCTCTCAGTTGCCACATTACTCACTTTTCCATCAGACTGTTCTTTCTTTATTCATTTCTCCGTCTTCCATCCTTCCTAACCCTGCGGATCCTGAAAATATCATGTACTTTTCCAACTCTATTGGTTGAGGGTACTTCCCCAACATTTACATCTGTCCTACCAAAACATGTTCTTCCTTTCAATCGTAGCACCTCTCCTATTAAACAACAGATCCAACTCCTAGTCTTCCACTCTTCGTCTTCACCGGCCCCGTTCGTCGCCAGGCCTACCTCTAGCGGCAGGAGGCCCGTTCCGCCCAGCCGTCGCTTCGACCGAATTTGTCTCTTCGCGCAAACCC
>BOPP01000300.1:816697-869981 GCA_017312745.1 Gryllus bimaculatus | reverse complement strand
GACTGCTCCCCGCGACTGCTCCCCGCGACTGCTGCCCGCGACTGCTCCCCGCGACTGCTGCCCGCGACTGCTGCCCGCGACTGCTCCCCGCAACCGCTCCCCGCAACCGCTCCGCGCAACCGCTCCCCGCAACCGCTCCCTCAACCGCTCCCCGCATGCGCTCTTTGCAGCAGTTCCTTCCAAACACTCCGCAACTGCTCTTCATAACAGTTTCTCGCAACCGCTCCCAGCATCCGTTTCCCGCAACCCTTCTCCGCACCCGTAGCTTGTAACGCTTTCCGGACCGTTCCTTGGATTCGTTCTCTGTAACCGTACCTCACAGCCGCTCTTCGTAACCGTTACCCGCAACTGCTTCCCTCGACCACTCTCTGCATCCATTCCCTGTAGCCGCTGTCCGCTCTTCTCTCCTGTCGCTTGCCACGGCCTGTCGGCTTGCCACACTGCTCCTGTCGCCAGCGCGCTGCAGATTCGCTGCAAGACATAGCAGGGTCATGCGACCTTCCCTGCTCATAAACGGGAAAGCGGGAGTGGATCGCGATTTTGTATAGTGCCTTGAGGTGGAAACAGATTCGTAGAAGGGAAATGGGTATAGTAACGCTTATTATACCGGTTTGTATTGTTGCACATGAATAAGGATTTCTAATGAGACTTTCATTGCTCCAATGGCTAGTAGAAGTTGTGGAATAATTAATATACTTTTTTATTACTTTTGTGTTTGTAATAATTAATTGAATTTATTGATGAAACGCCATTGCTATGATTTTGTTGTATTTTGCCTTTACTAGTTTATTATTTACAACTCAATAGGAACGCTTTTAATTTACCTTTAGCAGGAAAGTTAATTCGTTACATCCATGCATAACATGTATCATTTTATATCCATGTATAAAGTTAACTTTCATGTTAAAAATGCGATGCCCCAGGCATATTCACCTTGGCATTCTCCATAAAGGCTAGGTATCATTATTATGCTAGAGTCATTAGTATATTACATTACGTGGAAAATTATCAATATTTAAACATTGTAGGTATATCATTTATTTTTCAGTTTAATCAATATTACACGTAATGAAATATGCATAATTGATTAATGTTTTCAGTCATCAATAATATTATTGTAGAAGAAAAAGATAACTGAGAATATATCCATCCAATGATATTATACCTTTCAAAGGAAGTCTTATCAGGTATTAGTAACAGATGTCATTGCCAGTCACCGCAGAAATAATTAAATCACCCATTTACTCTCACTAATTTATCACTATCCAAGGGAAATGTCATAAATCTGTCGTGGAACTGATTCGGCTAAACATTAATTTGCAGTGAGCTGCATCTGCAGCGAGCAAATAATGAGCAGGAAATTTAATGACATTTCTTCCATCGAGATCATCTGAACCAAATGGCTTCCAAATATATTTCAAAATTAGCAATTGGAGTTTGTTTTTGGGGGATCTGCCAATTAAACAACAAAGGCAAAAGTTTATTTTTGTTCCTCCGCTGAACATGTTGAATATCTTGTAAAACTCAGAAGGTGCATAAACCTGTGATAAAAATGCCATGAAATCGCACAAAATGGATATATTAATTTCTATTTTATTTAATAAAACATATTTAGAGCAACCTTTATAACCCATTTTATCAACAAGCTACTTAGTAGTCAATGAAAATAATTTTAAAATTTATTATATTTATATTTACATTTTTGTAAATGATGACGGCAAAGTTTCAAAAGCCGCTGTCTAAATAAATAAATTAAGTTTACAGAGACGACTTCCAGTATATCTTCATTAACTCGCGCAAATCACTTGGCTTGTACAGCCCTGCGCGTGCACTCGTGCTACTGCCCCATCGCCCGGCCGCCAGCATGCACTCCCAAGCTGGCAAGGGACACGCGCCTCAGCTCCAGACAGCTGTCTACGCCGCGGCTGCTTTCGGATTACATTTAACTGACACCATTGCCGACTGACATTACGAAGGCGTGCCCTGATCGTTATGGAGCGTTACGGGGAAACCAGAGCTCTGGGAAGACAGTTGCAGGGCTGTTCCCGGCTGTGAAGACCCGATCTGCGGTTTCTGTTTCACGCGCCGGAAGTGATACGTAGCTCAAACATCGCTATGTGTCGGATGGGTTTTTCTTTCTTGAGACATGTCGCCTTTCTTTTTGCTAGATTGAAGCGTTATTACTGGAGTCGCTGCCAGAGGTGCCTCGTGTCAGAAATGAACTGACGTGCTACCTAATAACCTAAAGAGCACAATGAGCACAAGAGAACTAGACCTAATTAGCGCAATGCTCATCTTATTCTTTGGGTTTCACGTCATCAAATCCCTAATGGGAGTTAGACGAACTAGGCAACTGAACTACTTGAGCAGTTACGAATCGATCAATCATTCATAACAAAAAGTAGACATAAGGGAATGATATGAGACAATATTGTGTATAATTGCCTTCCATCCAAAAACTACTGGTTTTGCCGTGAGGTTAGTAACACTAACAGATTCAACATTTAATTTTTTTGTGATTGTGGAAGTTTTATAAAAGGATTCACGATAAAGCAACGGTAGTAAGAGTGGCAAACTTCAATCGAGAGCGCTCACGTAGTAAGCAGCGGCAAAATACATTTATTGATAAGCGATTCCGGGCGCGTTATCTGCTGTCATTAGTCCTCTAAGTGTACTGCATGTTTTTATCGCGGGAGGTAGCAGTGATCTTCTCTTGGTGGATGGCGAGATCCCGCGCCGACCTACATTAGGCTTGCGAGGTTTTCCGCAACTAGGTATCTCCCATCGGTGGGCACCGCCTCAGCTCTTGACATTAATTAATTTGTCCATTATTCTCGTGATTACGTTGGTCATTCTCTTCTCATCAGTATTTCTAGTACTGCTAGATCTAGTCGACATATTTTATGTAAAGCCTAGACGTTTTCATCTTTTAAATATGAGATACCAGACGCAGTTTTATAAGCTCAGGATGACTTGTCAAACGGAGTGATAGACTGAAACGTCCGCATATCGCCATCAGAATGGTTGATCCGAACGCGAATACTTCTGAAAACTTACGACCGTAAGATGTTACGCTTCCCAAAATATCCACTGCTGTGTACAGAGATTGTAGTACGTGATAGGTTAATTATGAAGATAAACAAGAATATTTTGGAATAGAAAATTTCAAAAACCATGTTACTGGGCCTTCAAAATGATTAGAAAACGTGCCCATTGTGGCAAAAAAGTTTACAAACAGATTTTTGTGGAAATGTTTTGTTTTTCTCCACAATTAATCCATAAAGTTATGGGGAATAAAAAACGTAAAATTGCTTTTACCTACCGTTATGGACAAATTCCTGTTTTCTTAGATTTCTTAGAATGAAATTACTTAGAATTCATAGAATGAGTTTTGGGTTTTCTCGCACATTGTTTTATCATTACAATAATGTCCCTGATTCTTGGATAGGGGAAATACGTACTATAGTAATAATCTGTAGTTCTAGGAGACACGTGAGAGCATTTCGAACGTACATTGCACACACGTTTCTTGTTTGCAGTATCTACTCGGTGAGGTAAACTACTACAAGGTGTTTGTAACATCGTGTAAAACCGTAAACCACCGACGAAATCCTTCTTTTGAAAGATGTGTGAAGATTGATACTCCATTTAAGGAAAATTTTAGAGTGCTTGTCGCGAAGAGAAGGGTGATGGCTGCCTTTTTGACATCGAGCCCATCATTCCGAACACCTCTCTGGCATCCCGGGTTCGCTTCTTGTTAAGAGCAATAAATTTCCTGCAGAGCGGGCTGTCAGCTTCATACGTGTTCGATTTTAATTAAAACTATCTTTGCACCACTCTGTCGGCTCTGCACAAAACAGTGATTTATTAGGGAAGCGGTGGCGACGGCACTGCAGAGTCGCCCTCTGACCTCTTTTGTCACGTGCTCTCGCAGCGCTCGTTTTGACGAGACAAAACCAGTATGCGCCACCAACGCTAATGAACATGAAGTGATCATTTATTTTGCCATCTGCTCTTCTGAACGCTGGCTTTGTTTTTATTTGTTTGAAAAACTTCTCTCTGAAACTGTTCTTTTCGGGTTTCTCTCCCTGCGAAAAACAGAAATAAGTAATGTATTCGAAATGCTCAAAACTTGGAGTGGAAGGTGGGAGGTGGAGTGAAAGTAATTTCTTTGTAATTCCTAACCATAGTATTAACAAAAAATAACCATATTCCAAATTTTTCAAAGAATCTCTACACAAATCCTACGCTGGTAGGAACTTGTCAATAATTTGTATTGGTGAGGGATATTGACTCCACAAATTGGCTAGCGAATAAATTTAATTCAACAGAAGCTGGTTAAATGGTTGGCTCACAGAAAAGCACAATGACGACAGACGTAGAAGTTGAATGCTAACAACGAAAACAGTAATAAAAACAATAATAATATATTGTTGCGAATCAGCATACGCTCCAGCTGCAATCACTTCACATTGTTTCGCCCAGATATTTACAACTATGTTCCTCCAGAATTTCATTTTGACTTTACGTAATTTGTTCGATCCAACGTTAAATTAATTGTTTTGCATTTATATGGCTTTATTTTTATTTCTGTTTCCTGGGACCAATTCAACAACCATTGTTTTGCCATTAGTTGACGCCCTGAGCCACTTACGCAGGTAGTAGTAACATCAGGAATTCTCGCAAGGTACGGAACTATGCCTTCCCCTCCTAATCGTAGAATCCCCGGAATTTCGTCCAATCCCGCGGATTTCTTGTTAACCAGTAAAACCACCTGCTTCCGTAGTAAGAAAATATTTTGTTTCGATTTTGTGAGAGAATGTTAACTACAGAGCTCTGGGAAGACGTAAATACGGACGCTTAGTACAAATTCTGAGCGTTTGCTTTCTCCTTAGCATTGCAAGTAGATCACCAGTCTTCTGCTTTAAATGCAGCCGTATTTTCTCTGTTTCCCCGGCGTCTTTTCACATACTTGCAAAATTCCTCCCAGCTCTTACCCTTATTATGTAGAACAGAATTTAATTTTTTTCTTGAGCAATCTTCTTCGCTTCTTACAGCTCCTTCGCCAAACAGATATATTTTGATGATAATTTATTCTAACCTTTCTTATACTGTATGCTTTTATCACTTTTCTTTTCAGATATCTGATTTATTCGTTGTAATATTCGGGATATTCATTATTTTGTAATATTTTTTTCCGAAACAAAACGCTCAATAGCACAAAGAACTTCAACTTATTACGTATATCCTCTGCTTCTCTGCACCCGTTTCCGTCCAACGAGTGTATTTTTTCAGAAAAAAGCTTTGTTATCTGCGGTCATTAGTTTTATTAAAAAAAAAGTAATTTTTTCCGCGATTAATTTTTGGTTTAACGCCTCATTGCATTTTCAATAAAACACCATTGATCGCTTAAGCCAGAAACTATTTCGTGGGAAACAATGTGCATTTCTAGAGGAACAAGGGAAATGTCCAGAGGTAGGGACACACTTGTCACTACCTGTTTTTATCTGCAGCTCCTAACAAGTCTACAGACGAGTACTTGCTCAACGTCAATCTCTTCAGTGTTGTCTTCCCACTTTACGTAAGACATGTTACGAAAGCATGCAATCCCTTCCTCGCCACCAATGCTCCATTCTCAACCAATATAAATTAATAAAGTAAATTCTTCGTAGAAGTGTTGAAAAAACCGATTCGATCTGCTAGCCTTTCTATCGCAAGTATGTTTTCATTTGGAGCTGGGTACATGCCAACGATTTTACAACAACAATTTAAGTATCTTTAACAGCAAATATTTTATAAACATTAATACATGATTCTACACAAAAGAATGTTTAGTGACGCCGATAAATATGCACTCTCCGCGGCCCTTTCAATTCCCTTATAAACCTTGTGAAGTCAGATCGAAAGATTTGACCGTTGTAAATATCGTTTGCGTGACACACGTGACGCACAATCACCCAACACAACACACATTTTAAAAAAGGCCGCCTCTGGATTTCGCGTTACGGGTACCGCTGGCTCGCTCACAACAGATGCAACGTCGCCGTCGCCTCAGAATTCGGGAATCGTTCCGAGGTCGCTTCGGCTGAGCCTCGCTTCTCTTGTTCAACTTCATGTGACTGCGAAGAGTTGCTACTTTTTATTAGAGCGATGATAACTGGCCGACGCACACGTACCACAAATCTGAGGGCGCAGAGTCGACAGCGGTCCCTCGCCCGTTAGGCGGCGTGGAGCTTTTCTTTAATAAATATCTCATTATATCCCCTCTCTTGACGTGTCCACACGTGCGCTCGCACGAGGCACAGCCACTCAGGGTGTGTAAGGCCTCATTCATAATGCAAACTTAAACGTAACGTAATGCCATAAAATTAGCAGTAAAATTTACACGTAAAAACAAGCATTTACAATGACGAACGTAAGCGGGAACCTAAGTTTGGTCTGAGCTAATTAGATTTCAACATATTGAAGTTTGATCGATTGTCAATTCCTTTCTAGCATGGTGGAAAGCTTTTCACCATGGTTTCTAGCTTTTTCTTCGATTTCCTATCGATTTGTCTTTATATATAAATGCTAGTAGCTGTTGTATTAGTGTCTGCATTTCCTTGATTTTATAAACAAGGTTCCTATTATACTAAATTCTCGAGTAATTCGTCGAACGTAACTATTTTATGTGCCACGCCAAGATAAACTCACGAGAAAAATAGTCTAAATCCCTACTGTGTATTCACTACTCACATCACATCACATCCCTTCGCAAACTAGTCCAGTACATAATAGTAATGAAATGGCATAACCACAAAACTACCTGAACACAACCTGAAATCCACCATGTTTGTTTCTTTCACGATGCTCTCTAATAGGCCCTCGGTAGAATTCCGACGTAAACTTAACGTAAAAGCTTGGTGCTTGTCAACTCTTTTATGTTCTCCTTTATGTTTACGTTTGTATTGTGAATGAGGCCTACAAGAGTTCTTCGCAGATCACTTGCCATCATGACACGGACCTGTTGGGTTGTAAGTGATACTCATACTTTTCACTCCACTGTAATTTTCTATCTTATTAAACACTTTGTCTACGAGTGGAGTTGAGTGCTTATTAATGACCTTCGCGCATAATCGAGTACCATTATCTTATATTAACCAAGAACTTAGATTTTCGTGAGTCGACCTAAAAATTAATATTTGTTACGTCACGCACTGCTTACCTACGGCCAGGGTGGCTGTTGGTACGTCACGTAACAAAAATATATTTAAATTTAATGTCGATAGATTCTATAGTTTTTAGTTAAATCGGTTCATACAAATGGATAGATAATTGATTTAACGAGAGATACATTTTAGTAATCGAATAAGTAAGTTAAAAAAGTATTTAAAAGTTGATCACTAGAAAATCTCATACAGACACTTTTGTTTTATTTATTTGCATTGATGACATTTCAGAGTAGAAGTGTTTCAAATAATTTCCAATAAAATTCTTTGTTTGGAAAACTCAGTAGTTATCTGCGAAAGTGAGCTCGACATTTCGCATTTTCAGAAAAGCTGACATTTCCCCAAAGTCGGTTCCAAATATATAAACGAAAATTTGCTTATAGAACCAGGTTTTACTTGTTTTAGTAAAGATTTTATCCAGCCGACAGCCTTTTACCCTTTACGACCCGAAGTGGGACTACGCACTAGACACCCACACACTTGCGGACTTCTCTAATCTGGGGTCACAGAACGAGAGGTCCTCCACGATGACACATACTACATGAGAGTTAAGACACAATCATGCCCAAGGCGGGACTTGAACCCGTGAACCTTCTCACCGAAGCGCTGAGTTGTCACACGCTATTAACCACCTCGGCATTCCAGATCGGCTCAGGTTTTACTCTTCTATAATATTCTTGAAGTAATGTTTTAGTTCTACCATTACGGTGATGAAAAATTGAGAAAATGTTGTAAAAATTTTCTTTGGGAGGAAAAAAATGACAACTGGAAAGAGAATAAAGCATAATCGAAAAACTAGTCCTGACTAAAGAGATTAGAAAACTAATTAGTGCGAGAAAGTCTATGCCATTATATAGCACCACTCCTTTTTAAATATTTCCTAATAAATTAATGCATTTATTTTCATTTTCTAGTTTCTTAATGTTTTCATGGGTGGGTATCTGGAATTAAAAGTCAACGAAGATAACGAGTTGTCTTGTTGTGCCGGTGCATAGAGCTCAAATTTCATCGACATAGCGGCACCAGTTTGTTAGTTTTTGTAGAAGAGGATGTTTAGAAGGGGGTTTGGAAGACTCTGAGCTGTTTCTCGAATTTTGCCACACACAGCGAGGTAAGCAAAGTGGCTGAACTTAATCTGTTTTAATGTTTGTAATTTCTTTATTATTATTATTATTATTATTATTATTATTATTATTATGTAATTAATTTGTAGTTTATTTATTTTTGTAGACTGATGATTTCGGTAGAGCCGTCGAGAGTCGGCTCTCTAAATAAATCTATTAATTTGACGGAGATGACGTGAGTGATTTCTTCATTGAATCACGTCAACAATACCTCATGAACATTCTGGCAAGAAAATTATTTAATGCAATAAATAAAATTGATAAAATTCCGTGGTGGTAGCAGATATCTTGTGGTAATCCATAATATGGTAAAGGAAATAATCTCCACAAAAGTTTTAATAATTTGTATTAATACTTTTCTGGAAAATTACTATTAAAAATTAGATATTATTATAACTGGAAAATTATTAATAAAAATTATTAAAACTTCTGTGGAGATTATTTCCTTTACCATAAAATCGATATAAATTACTTGCGCAGACATTTTATTCTTAACAAAAACTTGTTCTCAATACTCGACATTGCAACATCACTGTCGTAAAAAAGTGCATGAGCTGGAATGGACTGCTCGTATGCGTCTGCTCATCGCGTGCTAATTGCTGTTGATGATGCTATACGTAGAGCTCCCAGATATAAGAACTAGATGTAAGATGTAGTTTCTATGGGTGAATTAGTAAACTTACGACGTAAATTAGTCTTTGCTTTGGTTTAGTCTCGACAACATCTGAGGGTAAATATCAAATATAAAACTTGTGCTGAATATATATTCTTAAGTCCTTCAGAAAGTATAGTCTCCTACGTAGGCATAATGACTTATCTACTCGTAGATGTTAGGACACTCCCTACTATGTCACTCTTGTCATAAACAACACGTGAATAATGGCCATGATTATAAGCTCGTTGAAGAATATACAATTCCAGAAACAATTCCTTCTTTTCTGCGAAGCACAGATCAAGCTCCACGTTAGTCTCATATTTCATCTCTCTTCCTTTTCCTCATCCCATTCTTTCATTCATTCTTCATTCATGGTGACATTGCTCTTCTATTTGGACAAATATTTTCCCGTCTATATCTCCTTTACACCATTGTTATGAGGTCTCCCTTTGGTGCATGCACAATATCAGTAACTTGTTTTGTCTCTCCATGAAAAATAATGCGCGTCCGAGTTGAATAAACAATTCATCTCTTGTTTTCGTGCTTCAGTTTTTCCACTATGTAGTTACATGATAAACCTCATGATTCTCTGAAAACTAATATAATGACTACAAATTGAAGTTCTGACGGCAAATACATAGCAACCAAACTACTTCCGATTCTATATATTTATTTGATTTAATATTCGACTTCCACTCAGTCTGAAGAAGATGGCTCAGGAAAAAATCGTAGGCTGCGAGGCTCAATGATCGGCTCTGTTAGATCTTTTGAGACAAATACACGAAATGTAAATATATTTCTAATTAGAAAAAGTAATCGAACATTTAGAAAATATAATCTCTTAACAAAAATGGAATAAAGTTATTACTGATTTTAGAGTATTTACAAAAACCTGACGTAACACACTGTAAATTCAACGCTGTATGTACATCCCTTTATATTGCAGTTGATATCAGAGAATATTGCTTCATACCTCTGACCACAGTCTACAACAAAACAACAGTTTAAATCATCTCACTCTTGACTTTGCAAGATTTGTCAGCTAGCCGCTCCTTCAATTTCATCGGTTGACATGAAGGGATAGAGAATATATTGTGGCAAAAATTGAGATATTACGATTTATACTGCTCGCAGCCATCCTGTTAGTATGTGCAAGAGTGAGGAACTTGCATTGGGAGATGTCAAGAGGACGTGCGGACGAGGGACGCGGTGCGGATAAGATAGGATATTCGGACAGGAGCGGGATTGGAACAGGAAAGGGACGTGTAGAGTAGGGTGCGGGCAGGTGAAGGATGCGAACAGAAGGATGTAGATAGCAGGGTGGATACGGTCAGGAGAGAGTGTGTGGACAGGAGAGGAGATGCGGTCCGGAGAGGGGGTGCGGACACAAGAGGGTAGGACAGGGGAGGGGGTACGGATAGGAGAAGAGGGGTGGACAGGGGAGGGGGGCGTTCAGGAGAAGGTATGCTCACAGGAGTGGAGTACAGACAGGAGATAAGGTGCAGAAAGAAGATGGGAGCGGCAGGGCAGGAGATAATGTATAAGGACGGAGTACGGTTAGCAGAGACGTAGATGCAAACGAGAGAGGGAGGTCAGCATTCGGGTCGTAGAGCGTATGGGCGTGGAGAGGGCGAGAGAGGCCTGCCGTTGAGGGAAAGCGGGCGGGGGAGGGCGAGAGAGGCCTGCAGTGGAGGGAAAGTGAGTGGGGGAGGGCGAAAGAGGCCTGCAGTGGAGAGAAAGAGGGCGGGGGAGGGCCAGAGAGGCCTGCGGTCGAAGGAAAGCAGGCGTGGAGAGGGCCAGAGAGGCCTGGATTCGAGGGAAAGCAGGGGGGAGAGCATGGGCGAGAACATGTGCGCGTGCGTGTGAGCGCGGGGGCTGGGGCTGGGGGGTCGGGCGCCTGTGAAAACCGGATAGGCGGTGCAGAGCCCGCGGCGAGCGGCGCGCCGCTGATCCGCGCCGCAATTGATCACGAGCGGCGCTGCGTGGGACAGGGCCTGGGAGCGGCAACGGGCGGTGCAGTTGGGGCTACCGAACCGACTCGAGCGCGCCCGCGCTGCTTTTGTTGACGCTTTCGCTACCCGGGCAAACCACCCGATCATCCCCCGTCTCATCTCTGTACAATGTCACCGCCTCCGATAGTTTCAATGCGAGTCTCTTGATTCGTAATGTATGTACTTCTCTGATAGTGACGTTTCTCGCCCAGGTCCTATATATGCCGTCGCCTTTTGATGTACTCCTCAATCTGTATGTACATTCCCTAGTTGCTCTTCTTTGTCGCTTCAGTCAAAACCATTTATATATTTTCTCACCTGTTCACTCCCCTTTTGCTACCCTTTTTCTCTATCTTTCCTCTGTACTTCATTACTTCTACCTCTCCCCGATGCGTTTCGTTTTTGACATTTCATGTCTTTAAAGCCGTCGATAATGATATCCTCCTCATCTGTTTTCCATCGTTATTTATTACAGCTTAGTAAATAATTGTTTCAATCTCCATATTTACCGTGTTTGTCTGTTGCGACTAACCATGAATATTGGATTTGGATAAGTTTATTATTTTCTCATTAGAGAACAATTATTGTATCTGCGCACATGATCCGATATCTCTGTATAAGTCATTGCGAACCAATCGATGTTTTGAATTTGATCAGCACTTGAAAAAAATATTTCACCCAACAATATTCCAATATGCGACGAGAGGGAAGTTTTCCTTTGAGTGAGAGTTGCACTTTACACAGGATATCGACTAAATTAACTTTTGGCACATCGAATAATCCTTAAATAATGGTTCATGTATAAGATTTAGTTTGGTTGGATTTACTCCATTTAATATAAACTGATATGAGCAACGATGTATATGCTGGAACGCACAAAGCAACTGAGATGCAGAGACCTACAGTTTCCTATTGTAAATTCCAATTACTTTGCTTTGAGCCTCTACACCTCTAGACGAGACATTTCACACAACGCTTGTGATTTCTTTAATCATTGAATACACATTTTAATTGCAAAATTGAATTACACAATAATAGAACTGCGTGTGTTTATTATTGTTTTCATATCTTTTAACAAAAACGTTGAATTCAATATATGATTAAGAATGCTTTGAATTCAATCAAATAAATAAATCGTAATAACCGCATGATTATTCGGTCATGACACTACTACTAACTGAATTATATAACCTCATGAATACCACAGATCATCGTTCTTCATGTTCTCATCCATCCTTTTCTCTTCTCGTCCTACAGCTACTCGCATCTTTGCTGTCAGAAATACATCCCCTGGTAGCACCGCCACCGGCATCCTGCCTTCCCCCATATACTTGCCACCGCAACATCTCCTGTCCCTTGCCGCCCTCTCACTGCAACCCCTACCTCCCCTACTACCGTCCCGTCCTCGTCCCTACCACCCTCCTCGCTCCCTTCATCACCGCCACTCACGGTCACACGTCCCCGTCCGCCACTGCCACCATCCGCGTTCACGCCACACCATGCCTAGCGTTTCCATCCATGTTGTTTTAAAACCGCCACGCGTCACACGCCGGCTCTAATTCGCGCGCCGCTCTAATCACCACTTCAACATTACGTTCCCGCCTCCGCTAATCACACCGCTTTTTATTCCTGCTCCCGCCACCACCACCACGTCTATCTGATCGCCCCCGTCTCGACCCCCCCTATCACCGTCTCCCACACCACCACCTCCCATCCCCGCCCACACCGCCATCAATCATGTCGTTCTACCACGCGCCATCTCAACCCGCCACTACCACCATCTACACGTTGAAAACCAGCGACCCACTCCCCTCCCGCTCCGCACCCTTCCCTCCCGCGTCTTCCCGTCCCCGTCCTCCTATTCCACCAGCCGCATTCCCGCCACACCTACCCGGCTCACTATCCCCTCCCTCGGCATATCCCCACCCCACTCTCGTCTACCGCTCGCCCGCTCCAATCACCACTGTTCACTATTCTACCTCCCACCTCGCCACCCGCACGCCTCCATCTCCGCTCCCGCCCCCCTTCCAATTCCATCCGCCCCTTACCGCCCCCCTTCCTGTCCCGACTCCTCCTTACTGTCACTGCTACCACCTCCACACCCGTCCACTCAAGCCCCACAAACAGCACCCCCGCAGCTACAATCGTGACCGCATCCTTCCGCCCAAGAGCGCGCGGGGGCTGTGGCGCGGCGGTGGCGCGGTGGCGCCACCGCGACCAACCCCCCCCCCCCCCCCGCCGCATTTCCTGTGGATTAAGTTCATGGTATGATGCGCGTTTTACACACGGAGCCACGGACGCGTTTGACCGAGTGCTTATCGACATCCCTCCCTCCCCCCCCCCCCCGTGCACGCGCGGCGCCCGGCGTTTACCGCCTTCCTCGCAAACAAAACCGCCCAAGATAAAAAACAAACGCCGCCCGCGGTGGGCGGCCGCGGACGAGGGGTGGGTGGATGGGCGGGTGCGGGCGTGGACGGTGGTCGGCGCAGCGTGACACCCTCTGTGACACGTGCGGGGAGTCCCTGTGGAGCACGGGGTGGACGGAGCTGTGTTCGCAAGATTGGCTGCGCTGTTGTTATTTGTCTCAATAATAGTGTTAAAACTTACTAGCTGAATACCCACGATTGCCCGGGAGGAATTTATTTGCCAGAATCATCTATTAAGCAGTCTCAGTCTCCTCGTCTGCCTCTCACCCTTTACTCGCCTCCTAAGCACACCGTCACTCACCTGACCTGTCACGGTCGTCCTGACCACGTACCCCACTCTATACTTCCAGCACCATCCGCTTCTTTTTCTCCCGCTCGTCATGTTCCTCTTGCAGCTGTGTCTATTTTCTCTGCGCGGCCGACGTCGCTCATGTTAATAAAATCGCTCACTTGGATTAGGGTCGCACATTGAAATAAATATTGTAAAAATCACATTTATGGGTATCATTTTCAATTGCAACTAGGCTACTACGTATTCGTGCCAAATTTGAGGGCAACCACTCTAATGGATCTAAATGTATTGTGGCACATAGAAACATACATACTCTCACTGTAATGTAAAGAATGCTAATCTGCCACTAACAATTCATAAACCGGGAGGTCTTAGGTTTGGGCCTAGGTAGTGGAAGGATTTTCTGACCCACTAAATATCTAAGGATCTAAGATGTCTTGATGAGAATTCTAGGGGTCCGCTATTTTGATCGCTCACATTCCTAGTTTCCTCTTCATTCCGTACGGATGACGCAGCTTTTTGTCTATAAAATGGGCCACCTCCCTTC
The DNA here is from genome assembly GCA_017312745.1 of Gryllus bimaculatus. Classification (NCBI taxonomy): domain Eukaryota; kingdom Metazoa; phylum Arthropoda; class Insecta; order Orthoptera; family Gryllidae; genus Gryllus; species Gryllus bimaculatus. Next base: position 855,738 of record BOPP01000300.1, on the reverse strand, counting down.
GCCGTCCAGCGCTTCCCACCCTAAGTGCGAGCGATGGACCGAAAGTCCATCTCCCGTTGATGGAGAAAAATCCCCGACGAGTGACGAAGGTCCTAAATGCAGAAACTAGTTGCGACTCCCTCAAGGCACAATTCTCTCGTGGATGGATAACTGCTACTAACTATAAAACCAAAAAATCTAATAACTCGTACTTTAAAAAATATAGAAGCGTAATATAAACATTATATTGCCAAATAATGTAAATATATTATTTAAGTGATTCTGTTGACTATTACAGTATGAATCACATTTTGCTTGCGGCTCTTCAACTGTCATCAGGTTTCTCAACGTTTATAACGTTATCCACTGGCCGTCTGCAGAGCAAATGCATTATTTACGTTTTGTTACATAGAAACAATGAAAAACAAAGAAATTAAAATGGCTTTTTTACCTAAATATAAAATACAACTTTTATTTTAAATCAGTACATTTTGATCAATGTTATTTCGGCCACTTTGATTTATTGATTCTCTTGCCCACGAAAATACAATTACTGATACAATTATTTGTATACTGAGCTAAGAAAAAAAGGAGGATACTTTATGCACTTAAGGCACTCTTGTCGTGCCGTGGTCGTAACAAGTCGTATCCTAGATTTCTATGATTTATTAATTTCATTTATGTAAAGAACGTGTTAATTTGATAAAGCTGTGAAAAATCAATAAAAATCGGGTAGCTTACAAACTATGTACGAATGGTAGTTTAGTAGTTTTATAATAATATATTTGTAGTATTATTTTTCTCAATCATCAATTGAGCAGCCTCGCCAAGCCAGCACGCTTTACTTGTCTGGTCCGCACAAGTATTCGATGGAGCCAGTACTTAAAGGAGGTGCTACTGGTTTTAAATTCGATGATTTGCCGTCACAACGCTTTGAGTACACTTTACACTGACTATTAAAAGTAGTATAACTATGAAAACACTTCTAACACTTCTTATACTTATACATTAAATGTCGAAATATAAATACATATGTATACTTTTAAACTTTTTTAACGATGCGTTTGAGAAAACCAACGAAAATTAGGGGAGAGAAAAATTTGATCAAAAGGAAAAAAATAGAATAAAATAATGTTTTCGTTATATTTTAAAAATATGCATAAAATATTCTTTAGGCAGGGTTTCAAAATATTTATTTTATTGAAGAACGGTGGTTCTTTCAGAACGTTTCGATTGCATCCAATGGCTGCATTGCATCCAATCATCAGGCTTCGTCCGTGCTCCAGAGGCAGGCCTGGTGCCCCACTGCCGCCTTTGCTGCCTCCCATCCCCCAGGCACAGGGTTCGCTTTGTGTGAGGTCTGCTCGATAGCAGTGCCGGGCTTGTTGATCGTTTTTAATTGGCACAACCGCTGTCGGCGCTCGCTTGAAAGTTGACTCCAAACTAACCGCGCTGTTTGAGTGGGACGCTTACATTCAGTAAACGGGTGGCAACGCTTTACCAGCTCACCGATTCCCATGCGGCAAACGTGACTCATCAACATACGACGAACGTAGAAAATGCGAATTCTCCGCTACCCCGGAACTTACTCATATTTGGGTGAGTGGTGTTCTCAGTTCGTGTGTACAGCTTTGCAAAAGGAAAAGACTCTGAGACTCTCGCAATTTAAGTCCTGGAAAAGAAGTTTGCGGTTTCCTGCTGTAGGTTTGTCGGAGAAATCCAAATGTAGAAACTCACTTCCTATCTCTACCTACCTGAATTGAATCCCCACATATTAAACCTGTTTCTAAACTGTTTTGCAATTAGAGTTCAAACCGAGAATTTCGATTCATCAAGGAGATTAAAAATCATACCAAAACATGGGGAGAAGTAGAAACTGTCCATTTTAATCATATAATTAAATTCGAACAGATTTAAAATCACATAAAAGTATGCAGAGAAAACTTGATAGTCCATTTTAATCAATATTTTAATCCTTGCAATTTTTATGCGCTCCTCCTCAGAAAAAATCGTAATTGCAGAGGCAACAATGCTGTCGGATAACTGTAGCATCAAAATGTGAGATACGAAAATATCACTAATGGTAATCAAAACACAAAGGGTCGTAACTTCAGATGGTAGAAAAATTGAGGCAAAATTGTGAAAAATATTTAAAAAAACACCAGATGTCTGTTGCAGTCATTACATTATACAAAAACACATAATTGGAACAACGTATTGAAGTAGCGCACTTTGAAAAGATAATCAAGAAGTCAATAAATAAGTTAATTATTAGTAATTGAATCTTCATGTAGCATTTTAAACCCTACACAATGTAAACACCAAAGATATTTGCAATATCGTTTCGCTGTTGGCCCTAAATCATTGTACAAATGTTTTCATATTTTGGTATTTAAAACATTTTAAGAGTTCGAGTATTCAGTAGTTTCTACACAAGCAGAAATTGATTGTTGCAATTTCTGAGAAAGATCTGCACTTAAAAGATAGAGATTAATTCGATGCCATTAAAATATAAAAGACTCATTTGTTTTAGAATCGAACGTAATACAGTCTTTAATTGTTTACAAAATCAATGTAAACCCATACGAGATGTTTAAATATATTTAAGTTAATTGAATTCACAATTCTGGGCTTGTAATTCAATTTTTCAATTTCTATCAGAAGGAAGGGAACTGTGCGGGAAACAGAACTGTCAGAGGAGCCTGGCTGATGCTATCACATTCTCAAGTAACAAGCAACACGTGAAAATCCAATAGAGAGGGAAATAATTTTATTCCAGTATAGTTCGCTCCCAATTTCCCAATGGAGGAAGTTTGCATATAGCCATGAACGTCTTTCTCTGTGCTCAGGCAAGTGATATTCCAATATTAAATTTTTGTTTTTGTCTGTTTTCTTCTTTCAACATACATTCTTTATCAGTTATAATATATATTATCTTGAAACACAGACCTTGCAAGCTGCGCCAACGACCAACTCCCCCAGATGTAGTCTTTCCTTCCTTTGGAATCCAATTTGAAGTTTGCAACAGAAGATCATCTGATGCCATTGGTTCAGATCGAAAAGACTGCACGCAACTTACCTTCTTCGACGCAATCGTCTCCCTCTGCTGACTTTCCCTGCATTATCGATTTCAAGACTATACCTGAAACAAACAGGAGCTGGATAAGGTACACTTTTGAGGGCTCACGTTCTAGGCCAACAAGAGGCACTCAAAATAAAACGAGAAAAAATACACAAAAGCATAGACATTAACGAAATTAAAACTGACTACACTGATATTCCCATTTATTCCAGATATCAAATGGACATGGAACTGAGAAAGGTATAGATATTACGTCACAATAAAAGGCATTTTGTGTTGTTTTTTTCAAGCCGAATGCAATGGTACTAATAAGAACGAATAGTAACTATAGCTCAGTTCTATAAATTTCATTAATTTCGTCCCGCACGTAATATTAGTCTTCTTCAGCTAGTGACATATTAACTCTGTATCCCTTACAATTTCAGATAACATAATGTTGGCAAAACCTGTCTTGATCCTTTCTTCTCGGGTCTGTTTTGTGGCCTGAGTATTGGACCTGGCGATGTCCACACTTCGATCAGTACTTCTCAGTCTTCCTGATATTTCAGTCTTCATCAAGTTTTTCTGGTTCCCTCTACGTTCCACTGTGGGTCTACTCCAGTTCCTGCAGAAGGGTGGTACATGGTGGTAGAAGTGCCCTTGCTGAAGTAAAAATTGTCTCCGAACACATCAACTACTTAGAGCATTGATCCCGCACGTGCTCGATATCCCTAGAGGTGGCGGGGTTCTTTCCTCTAGGTAAGTTTCATGCTCTCGCCTTGTTTTCCAACATGTGTGGTAGTGTAGTACATATGAGTGTACGTCTGAGGTGTTAGGGGGGAGGACTGATAGGGAGGGAAAGTTCATGCGGGCCCATTTGTTAGGACACTATTCTGGCATTCGCCTGCTATTGTTCGGAGAAATCACGGAAACTACTAATAAGAGCAGATGACCACTAAACTTTACCGGAGTGAATTGAATTCGACACAGCTATATACACATATATATATATTCCCTGTCTCGTCTCCATTCATTGAGCATCACAGTTAACGATGTTATAGAGACCACTGAGCCATCGCAGTCGGTGATTTGGGTTATTATAAAGTAACTTTTTCAATTTGTAGAAATATTCACACAACCTACTATTATATAATGAACTAAATCTCTTATCACGATTTGTTGTTATTTTTTATCCTTGCCTTTTTCCAGTTTCTACAGGGTCGCCTCTAATAGGGGCGGTCTAATTTTTTATTGAATTTTCGCATTTTTCGCGCTCCAATTTCATCCTGTTTTGGCAATGTTTTACGAGGCAATGCCTTTCCTGACGTAAATCACAGGGGATACACAAGCCCAATACACATAGACAACACACACAACCATGCCCGAGGGGATTCGAATCCATGATCCCTTGGTCCGAGACCGCCACGGTACTATTGCCTTTTAGTGATCTCAGCTGCCCGGATCAGTAAATATCTTATCTGTAGTAAATTATTCTAAAGAGAGGAATACGTTAATCTTCTTGAATCAACGGGGCGTGTGCTTTAAATTTGCTACTGGCTAACTTCCTCCTCCTCTCCACATTCACTTATTCACTCCCACGATAGACCCCGCAATTCCCAACTTCGCAGCCTGCACACCGCGCGCACGCGCAGGCGCAACCCCGCCTCACCCCGCCTCCACCCCGCCTCACCCCGCCTCACCACGCCTCACCCCGCCTCACGCCCGCCTCACCCGCCTTCACCCCGCCTCAAACCCCGCCCTCACCCGCCTCACCCCGCCTCACCCCGCTCACCCCCCTTACCCCGCCTCACCCCCGCCTCACCCGCCTCACCCCGGCCTCACCCCGCTCACCCCGCCTACCCGCCTCACCCGCTCGCTCCGCTCCGCCCCACCCGCCGCCCCGCCTCGCCTCGCCTCGCCTCGCCTCGCTTCGTCCCGCCCGTCCAGCTCTTCCCGCCCGCCCTGCCCCACCTTGCCTCGCCCCGGCCGCCCGCGCCCGGCCCCGGCCCCGGCCCCGGCCCCGGCCCCGCCCGGCCCCGCCCGCCCCACCCCGCCCGGCCCGTCCCGGCCCCGCCCGTCTTGCCCCGCCCGTCCCGGCCCCGCCCGTCCCGGCCCCGTCCGTCCGGCCCCGTTCCGTCGCGGCCCCGCCCCGCCACGCCACGCCACGCCACGCCACGCCACGCCACGCTTCGCCCCTCCCGTCCGCCCCGCCCACTCCGTCCCTTGAAGCGCGCGGGAAGAGAGACGCAACGAGCGCTGCGGGCGATTAGCGCAAATCGCTGCGTAATTCGGCGGAGCGCCGCTAAGCCTGTACGCACGCGGGTAAGGCTCCCCCTGGCGCTGGCGCCCACCCGCACCGCCGGGCACGCGGCCCCAGCCTCTCCTCTCTCCAACTTCCCACACGTCAATACTTCAGCTGCTGATCATTTTCGATTCAATCGTTATTACTATCAACGGTGTTTATTCATATTATTATAATGCGCACCAAATTCATATGAATATTGGCAGTTTTTATATCGTATAAAAGCGCGAGGTACTGCAACAGCACGTACTGTCTACTGTTACCAGCACCAGTTACGTTGTTGGAAAACGACATGAACCCACAGAAGTGTTCCCAAGCGCAAATAAAATTTGTCCATGCTGGGATTTGTTCACAGAACAAACGATTATCTACTAGATCACTTATGTTTTTGCATATGAACAATTCTCCCAACTCATCCGGTTGGAAGGTAAATTTTGGAAATTATAAAAAATTCAGAGATCAGATTTCTCTGTTTTTACGAGAAAGTAAAAAGGGATTGGTTGATGCACCCGTTGGTTTGTAGGATTATCATAGGGATACCGCAGGTTCGAACAAGTTTGTTGAATTTTTGTTAGTACACTTGCTTAATTCACACGCTACGCTACTGAGAAGAAGCAGCCAGATCTCTGTCGTTCATTTGTGCAAGGTAAAAAGAAGTCAAGCCTCGGAGCGAAAGAAACGTTTCACTAGGTCTAATCTGCTCAAAATAACATAATTGAGGAACTTCCGTGCGAAAAAATTAAAGTTCGATTTATAATTTTACAGTTGAAACAATATAAACTGTTTAGAGACTTATTGTAGGGGCATCAACCCCCATCAATACATGACGTTAAAAACAAATTTCTGTCCAAGAACATTAACAAATATTTGAGAAAAAATAAATGATCCCCAAATATTGGAGTAAAAATCCTCATCTACTACTCATGTAGAACTATTCAATGCCATTTTATCTAATTACTCGTATTCGTAATACGAATTACATATTAAATATATCGACAATCAACAAAAAAAATCGCCCAAAACAAAAGCATCGTAACTAGGTCCAATATGAATATGAAACGTGCTTCTCATTGCCAAGCCGCGTGGACTTACATTTAATGCCGCCCTTCGAAATCCCTGAAAGCTAATCGAAACAATTTTCGCTCTTAAGCTCTTTATCATGCCGTGAGTGTCAGCTTGTACGTGCAGGTCCATGAAAAAAACAAGTGATTTTTGGATTTAAGAGCTTTTTCACGGGAGCTTATCAATTGCACTATTCATTAAATTAACATTCAATCGATTAGAAAATTTGGATTATTTTGAAATGACCTAAAAGCAAATATATATAAGTAAACAAAATTAATTATAAAAATATAAAAATAAGACGATAAGAAATTTAAATCTTGCCGGCTAACCAGTGTCTAGAAAGCAAACATGAACACCAGCGAAAATGCTAAGAAGAAATGATGGGAGAGGAAATCGTAGCAAAGTTCATTGCAGAGCTGTAAAGATAGAATGAGATGAGAAATTGGGATATAAAATTAGCTATTGATGTAAATTTGATTAAACTATTACTACTAGTATTGCAAATTGCAAATTATAAACCATCAATAGAACACAAATTACTACTTTCTCTCTTTTCTACTATGGCTTAAGCCAAGCGGACAAACATTTCAAAAGGCATATGCTTAATTGTGCTTCCTCCATCTTTCAATTCCCTGCTTGTTCAAGCTGCAACGCCGCCGCATTGCATTCCATTCCCTCCTAGTTCTTGTGCATGGGTGCAGCTGCCGGTCTCAATGCCCGGCGTAGCGTCGTGTCGCTCGCTGTCGTTCCACAGCTTCTCGCGCCGCTGGCTCCACCATCCCCACTCGTTTGCATGCCCCCCCCCCTCGCCACACCCCTGGCACTGCTGCCTCCGCACCTGCGCTGTGGTTCATGATACGGTAGACGTAACGATTAAATAACTTTTATCCAATCCTGCTATTTCGCCGTTCTTGGTCACTTTAACATAGTTTGTTCTAACAATATCTGCATTGCTATTATTATTATTATTGTTATTATTATTGTTATTATTATTGTTATTATTATTATTATTATTGTTGTTATTATTATTATTATTGTTATTATTATTGTTGTTATTATTGTTATTATTATTATTATTATCAGTTTTACTCCATTAGTCTTCTCTTTTCGATTCATTTCCTCATTCTTAAGATCTCTTCACTTCTTCACGCCAATCATACGAGTAAGAGGACTCTTATTGCTTTCTTTTCATTTCTCTATTAAATTAAGATAAACCTACACACAAAACTGGTTAATACCGTATTGAATACATGGTTTTATTTTTAAATAATTATATACTTCGTTAATAATGAAGGAAGACACTTTTTTTGTTGCTGAATAATGGTTTATTGGAAGCAATATTAACATTTCATGTCTTTAGAAGATTGCATTTTGTTCTTCTAGGGAACGACACAAGTAACATAACTGAAACAGTTATATGGTAGTCAGGCGACGAATGTAGGAGTCAGAAATTACTAGCGTTGAGACCCACCCATGTGGTGCCAATTCCGAAAATTCAAAAAAGACAAAAAAATTACCTCTCTTGGACCCATTGATTTCTAGTTTGTGTATCTGTAAGAACTACTAAACTTTAATCTCAGTTACGACAGAAATAGAAGAATAATGTAGTAAAATTTGTGTACATTAAATAGATTCCATTAGAGAATATCTAAGAATAAATGTTGCAACTGTCTTGGGCATAAACGTAGGTCGATTATTATTTTTTGCCAATGAACTTATGGTGAGGAATTTTGTATAACGAAGTTACTGTAATGGAAGTTTCCCCTGATTAGTATTTGATATTTATCATGCAATAATGTTTAGGATATACACGAAATCTCTGTCCGGGTCAAAACGCATCTCTTTAATAAATACACTAATGTACAAAGATATTCCTGCCTGACAAAGGCTAATGTCGCATATTATGTCGTATCAATCTTCAACCTACTTTTGTGCCTAAGAAGGTAGTAACATTTAAGATGTGGTGAACTCAAAATATTTTTTCAGTTCTTTTAACCTTGTTGCATGATCACCAGTTCTTTCGTTTACTTCATATATAATAATCGTGTACAATATCTTCATGCTGAAGCCAAAAAACAAACGTGTTATTATCTCCACACCATTGTGAGGGGAGCGCTTACAAACGGGACAAATCTTTACTTAGCTAGTGCGTTGTGATTAAATTTGTTTTTAATTTGCCAAGCGTGTATTTGCGTTTTTGCTGTACTCTTTTTTGTCAGTGTTTTATAATCACAGTTGATGCGAGTTTTCAAATTGGTAACACTGAGTACTGCAAGGGATGCAACGAGGGGAGACGACTAAAACAAATAGCGGTTTTCTACCAGGCTCATTCCGCTTATTTTTGGGGACCACTGACGGAAAGAGCAGATCGCGGAAAAATATCACAAAAGAAATTAACTATTATTACATAAAATAGGCAAACATTAGGTCTGGACAATGTATGAAATGTGGTCTACTTTTCGTAATTTACGAAAATGAGTGACCCACTCAAGCAATGTTTTTAAATCTTAAAAAGACAGCAGGTTCGGTATTTATATTGAATAGAAGCGAGTTATATTCATAAAATATTTGAAATTGTTGAAGTTGCCAGTGATCCAAACCTTGGATTGTTGTTTTACTATTCTTGGATTTTTACTTTCCTCTATACAGGAGTATATACGTAGTATAGGGAAAGTTATGTAATGCTGCGGAAAATCGATTTCAAGATTTCGAAAGAATTACAAGATTTGGGGTCCCCTAGTACCGAAAAAGTGTTTCTTTTCAAAAGTCCTTCCGTATCCGTCCGTCCGTCCCAAAACAGTACTAGCACCTAAACGATGCGGAGGGTTTTTCCTCATAGTAAATAAACCTTTGTCCATCTGGCGTGAGTTCAACATTTAAGATTAAAAAAAAATTCTTTAAAACTTGGGGGTACTTTACACAAAGCCCTCCGATCATTTTCAAAATTTTCTGAAAAATGGCTCCTTTTTTGTTAAATTTCTTGTAAGAATAAAGTAACATATATGTGGCATAGGTCCGATTTTCAACTCTGAATTTCTGGAAATTTCAAAAGTATAAATATTTTTCGTTGTCTTCCTAAAACTACAAATTTGAAGGTAAAGATTTTTCCTTCAAATAAAACTTGTTCTCTATAGTGAGTTCTTTCATTAAGGTCAGGTACATTTTTTTTATAATTGTAGTAGTTTTCGCGTAATATTGTGTGCAATTTGGGAAATTTTAAAAAATTACAAAAAGATCTTCTGAAAAACGGCTCCAAATCCGGCTCTTTAAACTTTTGGTACGGATAGTCCTCAATGTTCTCTATAAGATGACATAGACGCCATATTGCTCTATTCTTTTGTTTTTTCAAAAATTAAAAAAAATTGAGTTTTTTGATTTCTCTCGTCGTTAATATTTATATTATCGGCAATTGTTCACATTATTGTATTTATGAAAACTCTATGATATGTATCTCCAACTTGTGTATCTCGAAAACTGTATTTGTAAAAACTTGCTCAAAGCTTTAAAATTGTCAGTATCGCTCAAACGCCATATTTTCAAAATGGCTCCAGATTTTGTTCTTCAAACATTTCGTACGGATAATTCCACTTTTTTATATAACAAAGTTGATTTCGGGGTATTTTTTTGTTTTTCCAAAAATTACACAAATGAACATTGATCACGCCGTTGATATGCATATTTTTAGCAATTTGAAAACATTATTGTATTAGCGAGTTAAAGTACATCAAATGACTTCGAAAACTCAAAACCTTTTTGTGAAAAAGAGCTTCAAATTTCGAATTTACAATAGCGTCTAAACGCCAGTTTTTAAAAAACGGCTCCAAATGTTCAAAGAAAATTGCCAGTAGGGTGAGGTTTTACTGTACTTTAAAAATTTTAAAATAATATTTCTGCTCCAACAGTTAGAATACCGAAAAGTCGGCTAGCAAGAGTATCTGGCAAGTCCGACTAGGTAGCCAAAACCAAAGAAAAAACTAATAAGGTAAATATGTGCCATGCTAAAGCCCCATTATATTTGTTTGTGTTGATCCTCTTAAAATTGTAATTGCTCTCTATTAGAAATTCTACTATATTTGGTCGTCAATATCTAACAAAATGTTTCGGTTCGCCGAGAATAAATGTTTTATTCTATCTGACTTCCAGGTGCAGCATGTTTGCACTGGAAACGACCATAATGCGAAATGCGATCACATCCAAAAAATTTTTTTCAATAAACACATATGACGCTACACTTGCCTCTGCTACAAGAAAATAGATAATTATTGTAATTAACATGTTAGGAACTGTGATTATTTTATAGTGTTTTATGAAAGTCTTTTGTGAACAGAACACCAAGTGTAAAAACTTGCAATCCAATTTACGAAGCGACAAAGAAAACGAGAACAATTTGATTTGATTATTATTAACCGAATTAACTAGATACTTTTACAACATTTTGATTTCAAAATTCTTGGGTCAAGATAATAAAGCACATTCAACTGATGTTCTTATACCTTATTTTTAAGAATGAGATTGTATAATTATACTGAAATATATATATGCCCTAATACTATTTAATCAAAATTGTTTGATGGAAAAGGTCGGAGAGACAATTTTGAACGTTCGGAATATCGTCATGGAGCAAAAAATTGAAGAGAAGGCAATTTCTCCAATGGTTGAGGTGATTTAAAGAAAAACGCGTCCCATTAGCAGAGATTAAGAACTCTTCATTGGTGGTGGAGTAATCATGTACGATTGAGTACTTATAGCTGCACCTAAATGATGCTAAAGGATTTTAAGCACCGGGTTTTTGCCATATTTGCTTCTATATTTGTATACATTAGACTGTGTAATTATGATATAAAGATGCCATGCTATTGCGTTCCAAATAATAATGATTGCATTACCCTCATTGATAGCTTTTATCAGAAGTAGATAATATTTACAGATGACCACTGAAGCACCTATTTATTAAAGTCATTCAAGTACATCCGTCTGTAGACTAATGTCGGCCTTCATGCTCTGACTTAACGCATGACTACCTGTGACTGACTTATGCTGAAGAAATGTTGTGCCTGAAACAAAGAGTTTTTGAAGTAAAATTCAAAAGATTGCACTTGTGTTAACATATTCTCAACCTAGGTGTTTTTTTTAACTTTTAGAGCGTAACGTGAAATTAAGTTACTAAGACTTTGTGTTAACAGACTTATTAAATGAGCCCATTTATGAAATAGTTCAGAAATACAATATCTATAAGCGTGTCTTTCGCAGATTTAACTATAAAACATGACTATTCTCAATATCACCAAAAATAAGAAAAACAGTATAGCCTTGTAGTTATTAATTTCCTGGGGGTATTGAAAACCCACAAGATCAATTTCTACCAGGAAAATCTCTAAACTCTTAACTCATTACGTACTTTTAAGGTAGAATAATGGAGGTAAATCTCGGGGGAACAACATAAGAGCCTTGCTATGAACTTAACTTGGGTCCCATTATAGCTGCAGCCACAGCGACGCCGGGCGAAGTGAAACAGAGGGAAAGGGAAAGGGAAGAAGGGAGGGGAAGGGGGGATTGGAGGGGGATGGGACGGGAGGGGAGGGGAGGGGAACGGAAGGCGCGCGGCCATTAGGAGCTGCTCCTTGGAGACAGCCGTGCGCCGCGGAGCCGCCTTCTGTCTCCAGCGCTCTCTCCGAGACGCGCACGCTCCCACGCGCGTCTTCCTACTCCCGGGGATACTTGCTCTTAGTTTCGCCCTTCGTTTGAAGGAAAGCGCTTCAATGGTCGCCCGACAGCACAGTCAGTAAAGTTAAAAATGACAAAAATGATTAATTAAATTATTATTTTCTTTCGGCCTCTAGATGCAATAACTTTGTCAGACTTTATTTTATAGGCAGAAAATTTAGTATTTTGAATAGCATTTTTACATAAAAATAATAAACATGTTCTCAATTAACTAAAATGTTTAATATATAAATAGCAACGTTTCGAAAATTATTTCTATCATCAGGCTGGAGTTAAAATGTCAAAAACGAATAAATACAAATTTTTAACAAAGAACAGAATTAAAACAGAATAATTACGTAACACCAGTGTACAGAAGTTACTATATGGAACGCACATTGATAAAATTCATTTGATGCTCCCAGTTAGGAAAGTATGGTATTACCTGACATTGGAATGGATTCAGGAGAAGTAGATGAGAAGGTTGACTGGAACATTGCAAAATTGAAAGACGTTGGACATAACATTTTATAAGAGAAACATTTCAACATTGAGAACAATTACTCAACAATTTGATTAACATTAGAAACACATTATAACAAAACATCTTCCTGTTTGAATCGTCATGTGAAATCAAATAATTTCACTAATTTATATGGTGGATGGTTAAGCATTATTTTTTCGTTTAGTTAACTTATTCGCTCATCAATTCCATGAAAAAATCGTTGATTATCACCATTTTTATGGCATGCGTGCCATTAAAACTTCACCGTGCAAATAAAAGTCCACAACTGCCAATCAGAACTCAGGGAACTGTTCAAAATCATTTACTTATGTACCTATAACATAGACGTAGCTACGTTATTTCCAGACGGCCATGAAACATGAACAAAAATGTACATCAAAGAATACGTACATCAAAAACATATAATCGACGAACAAACGAAACAAAATTATAAACGAATAATTATTACTACTTCTTTGGCAATCTTTTTAATATTTGTAGTACAATAAGTTAAATTAGAAACTATATCCCTACTCATTCATGGCATCAAACATCCTAACCCAGAAGTCGCTTTATGTACTCATATATACTTCACCAATGTAACGTGACAGCTAAGAGACACCAGTTGTTTCGCCAAAACTCGTTTATTTTTTTACAAAATCAAGTAAATTGTTTTATTTGAAAATATCAATATTCTCCTTCACACGCCACGTATTCAACATAAACAAGTATGACCATAAGCATGTTGGTTTGACACTAACTGGCTAAAGGAACAACATAAAATATTTAACATGATTAAATGTGTTACGTGTAAAACATTTGGTCTTAGCATATTTCAAATACAAAAAATGTAATCGTCAGTTGTATTTAACCGCTCTGAAAAATACACCACAAAAGTCTGAGTCAGAACTGAATCGTCCGTCTCTTCACCAATATTAACATGCGTTGTTCTCTCATACATGCCAATACTTTTCGTACGAAGTAATGTTTTTATGGCTTTGTAAGTTTTTCTAATATTTCATCCGGAATACCTTAAGAAATGTTTGAAAATGGAAAATATTTATTTCTTATTTCAAACATTATTCTCTAAGACGCGAAGATGATCGTAAATATACACTGCTAGGCCCAATAAAATAGGGATTGTTCAGAACGAATATGACGTCGTGAAATACATACCTCAAATGGTAAAGATGATAGATTTTCTAAAATTATTCTTTAATGGAATCGAAAAAACTTGAACGTAACACGAAGATTAAGAGGTAATTGCACTCATGGTAAATAAGAAAACTCTCTATCGTATCTCATTTTCTTGAAAATACTATTCATGCAATTATACCCCCTTTATACATTCAATTTGTTAATTACTAAATTTATAAAGGCCGTACTGAATAGCTATCATATTTTGCCCACTTAAGGTTGAAACGATGAGTCATTGTTTCTTCATTGCTCCAGGAAAATTGTTTTCCTCGTTGTCAGAAGTCAGCAATTAAAATAAAATCAAGGTGAATGGATACATTCTTTGAACTTTCCATTTTCATGCATCATTCACAAATATTCGTCCGAGAAAAATTAATGAATGACGGTGAACCTACATTGCTAACAACTGTAGATGACACTATTGTACCTTCAAACATCTTAATTTATTTTAGGTACATATAACTTTTATGTTTTCATATTTTCAAAGTATATTAATATTATTATTTAGTGAAGCTTGTATGGTATTTTATTTACGATATAGATATACAGTACATTTTCCATTTTTGAAAAGAAAACTCCAATCTGGAAAAGCGACCAGAGGGATACGACTTGCACCATTGAAACAACCTTATGCATCAGTGAACACATTTTTTGACTGAATTTAAAGCAAACCGAAGGAAAATTGTTCACTTTATATATAATGAACTTCAGATTTTCGAAAGAAAATATTGTAACATCCCATTGTATAAATCAGTTTAATTAAACTTGGAAAAAGAAACAAAATCTAACTTTTAGCTGCACACACCAAACATAAGTTTCATATTGTAAGGGGTGTTTACTGTTGCAGAAATGAACTTCAAGAACTAGTTGTTGATTCTGTTGTCGTTAGGTCCTACATTTCACTTGTTTTGTTGGCTTCATAACTACGAAGTTTCAGGTCCACGAACCTCAAATATTTCCTCACTGGCATAAAGGAATTTGTTTCGGCAAGTCGTTTCAAATACTTCACTTGATGTTGAGAACATACATTATCAGCTATAATTTCTCCTAAGTAATCGGCATTGTTTCCCTGCTTTAAAACTAACACAAAATAATACAAAATCGTGAACTTCAAAATTAATAACACATGTTTTATGACATTTTCCTCTACATCCTTCAGAATATTAGTACCGATTTTATCATTAACTTCAACACTGCAAACTTCTTAGCCAATAATATATTTATAGATTAATTTTATTGTAAATACTTTCAAGGCAGCGACGCTGTTGCAACGACAGCGTATAAGGAAGGTCTGATAGCAAAAGCAACTTGCTTTTGCGAAAATTCGCTCATTTTCAATGTATGTAAATGAAATCGTATATAGGGGCACTGAAATGCAAACAGTGCCATTTAATGTAGCTATTCATAATAGTTTCTGGCTGGTAAAAGGTCGTTTTGACGTTTGCATAGACCTACGTACCCCACATTTACACCACGGGAAATCTGATCTGTAACTTATCAAGTTACATTGCGTGGGATATATTCGAGAGTTCGGAGGCCAGGAGTATATGGGCCATTGAGGGGAGGGGGAGGAAAAGCGAAAGGGAATGGGAGGGGAAGAGGGAAGAAAGAGATTGAGGAGTATGAGGAGAGAGGGCGAGGAAAAAGATTTCAAAAACGTGTGGAACAGCGCAGAGAGGCGAGGACAAATGCGCAAGTGGGAGGGGAGGGGGTAGGAAGGCAGGGGAGGAGAGGTGGTGTGAGGATGGTCGGCGCCGCTGGCAGCTGCCAGCACGTCGGCGGTGCCTGTCAGCCCCACCCCTAATGGTGCACGTTTGACATGGCAGCCGATGGACGGAATAATCGCACGCTTTTGTGTTCTGTATCTGCCCGTGATGGTTTTATATTTTGTATATATAAATTTGCGACGCCTCGTTTTTTTTCCTTGCCAGCCTTTATCCGCGAGGCTTGTTGTGCGGAGAAATTAAACGTGGAATGAATCGTGCGTGTCCATTATTCCGGCCGCTAATGTCGCCCATTAAAGAGTGCGGATTTTATAAAATTGTGATCAAAAGCTAATGGAGTATTAAGCTTTCATTTAAGTTTTTTGCCCATTAAAGCGATGCATTCAAAGGCGTATTCCCGCGTAATGGGACACCTCGTTTGGGGCTCGTGAAGTCTGTTTACAATGTTGTCGATAACGGAGGCCGCCGCATTGTTGTGCACTCTGCACCCTGCGCTGTAACGTCCCCTTTGGAGGGTAGCGCATGGTTTAGAATGACGATGCTTGTTTTTGTTTCGGCAACGACGCGTGATAATGCACGATCATTTTACGAGATAATTAATTCCAGCACCGCGACCTGGCTTTGCAGTCAAGTACGCACCTTCCTCTCACGGGCACATCGACAATAATAAAACCATGATCATTGCGTCGCCATGAGATGAGTACCACTGCAAACGTAACAGTCCTCGTCGGCGCAGTTTCACGCGCAAACCGCAAGAGTGCGCAGAGGTGCTTCCGTTTTTTTATTCATTTATTTTTTTCGGGCTGTTACAGCCACGTGGGGCCGTAACCATTGAAACATGCTTTTGTCTTTTTTCGCCGGCGCCCGCGCGATGTGGCGTGACGCCGGCAGGGGCGGGCGCGCCGGCTTTTTACGGAGCGTAAAGTTTTCGATACAGTGCTTCAGATTGCGGGAGCGACGCCCGGCGCGGCTTAAAGCAGATGAGCGCCGCGCCGTGTCGCCCCGAGCCACGCGCAGTGGCCAGAACGTACTCCACATACACAAAAAACCTCGTTCACGGGCTGCAATTCTGGCGCAATTCGAAGAATGAAGTTACGACAAAATCGTATTTACAGTTTTTGTACGAATTATTAAAACACTTTGTAGCAGTTTAATAATATATTATTAAATTGCGGCCATAACTCAAAATTCCTATTTTTCGAGATTTACGTCTGTTGCAGTCTTTGAAACAAATTCAAATACGATGCAAGGATTATACCGAAAAGTGTTTCTTCAGATTCGTTTGCCTGCTGGTTAGTATGTCATCAATCTGTTCTGTAACTCAAACCGCTCAAATTGCTAGAGTTGCAAACTAGTACATCTCAAAATTACTACAGTTAATTGGCCTACCTAAAATCACATGTATTAAATACCACTTGCGATTAGTCACCTTATTCAGAAAATAATTCATTCTCTTTTGACAGCTCACCCTCGAAACGTTTTAAGAACAATGAAAAAAAGGGGGTTTACGATGACGTCCGTCTGTTTATACAGGTGTATGTAAGTATCTACAGATGCAATGCCGTTCGAAAGACGTTTAAGATAGGCGCCGGTTTTCTCCGCATGCCCACGTGCAGTTTGCACTAGCCTTTCGGCCCACTGCGCCGGCGCGCAGCGGGGCAGTAGAGCCAATGCGCTAGGATCTGCGCCGCCGGACCCCGCGCAAAAAGTTGCATGCACGCGACATGCTCGACTCCCCGCATTTTTTTCCGAGCGGGTGCCCGCCCGATGTCAGCTGTTGCGGCTTGCTCTACATTAATCGCCCGCGCTTGCATTGCATAGGAAGCACAGTGGAAGGCCCATATGCCGGTCGTTTTCGAAGTGAGAGGCGAGAGTGTGTTAGTTGTGTTTCATATTCAATCTTGAAAGTATAAATGAAAGAGAATGTGTCTTGAGCAGAGTTTATTAAGTACTCACGAAAGATTTGGTTAACCCTAAAACGATCATGGGAAAATTTCTTCTGTTATACAAACTAAAAATAATGAACCTCTGATTTGTGTGATGGAAAAAAAGGTATACAAAAATACATAAAAGACGTATAAAAAATATATTTTTACATGAGAACAGATGAGCAAATAAGTACGTAAGTATAATAAATAGGTAATATTTTACGAATACTGTTTAGAATACTGAATAGAGTAGTGAAATTTTAAAAAAACACAAAAATAGTGCTATCTAAAATAAATAATCTAAGATATATCTAACATACACAATATTTAAGATGAGTGTACGAAAACTTTCAACTTCAGATTATTTAATAATATACGGTACAAGCAGTATTCTAACAAAAAAATTAAAATATTGGATAGAAATGTAAAGCAAAAAATAATGAGTTAAAATAAAACCCTAGAAGTCTATAGACATGAATATTAGTAAAATGTGACTGAAACGTGACGAAAGCTTATATTTCTGGTCATAAAAAACTGAATATTAGCAAGTCTTAACTGTCATCTACTGTTATTTTATTATACATATGATTTGGAATTAAAAATAGTTCAGGAGGAAAACATACGGATAAGCACTTTCCCCTCAAATGTATGCTAAGCATGAATACAATTTCTTCGTGCGTACTACTGGAAATTCTAAATAACAAACATCTAGCAAAGGCTAAAGAAGAAATATATTATTTGAGCGCTTTGGACGAAGAAATATACAATACGATATTCCGGTTCTCATTGCTTCAGAGTAAAATAACACAAAGACTACCGGATACTTTAACACAAAAATGTAATTCATTTTTTAATTAACCAATAAATCATAAATGAAACTATAAATATATGCAATAATCGCAATATGTATCAGGCAAATTTGATTTATTAATTATTTTTTATTCTGCATTTCAAAAGTGGTGGTTCATGTGCTGTCAGCTAATATTCTCCATAGAATCAATGCGCATTCATTTTTATCTCATCAACATCCTATTCATAATCTTACAATATTTATCAAACAAATGTAATAATTCAATATCAATTTGAGTTACTAAAATAATAAACAAAACTAATTCATTCACAATGAACCGAATTTCTATTATGATAAAAATGCACATGCATATTGCAGGATTCAAAAAAACAAGATACCATTTACAATACCGAATCGCGGTTTTACCAATATCTCGACAATACGAGTCACCAAAACCACCAGAAGTTCAAAGCTCCTTACATTACAGCATAAATTATCTTACTAATCACAATGTTTCGACGCATCGCCTGCTTAGGTGGCTCTGATGTCACTGCAGGGCATCTGACCGGGATGTCCTAGCGTTCGAGTCCCGACAGTGGCAGGATTTTCGTCACTAGCTACCAAGCTAGGTCAAATTCTGCCACTGTCTAGAGGAGACGTCTAGCGGCCGTCTGCTCTGATCTGTAGTTTTCCTAGGTTTCCCCGATCAATACCAGCCGAATGCCGGAGTAGTATCCTAATAAACGGGCCACGGATCGCGCGCGATCTTTTCTTTCCTCTTCATTGTCCTATCCTCTCTCTTACACACACTTGCACTGACACGCATTACACTACCACACATGTTGGTAGCTTAGAACATCCTGGGTGGGGTTGGAGATATTTGGTTTGGGAAAACCCTGCAAGCCATCGTATGGCGCCTTCTCCAGCGCAGGAGCTATCCGCCCTGATCACCGCTGCAGTGTCCCACAGAAAAAAATACCCTGTCCTGGCAGTCTTTATATAGAAATAATTACCTTAGTAGTTGACGCGGCTGGAAACTCTAATCAATGAATCAATTGACACATCATTCACAACCCGTCTCGCCAGGAAACACATTGCGTACAATGTCTCATTTGTGCTGTACTCGTAACCGACCGACGGATCTTGTAATCGTGTAACTCTGTCGGTGACGAGGAGGTAGAGGACATCGCCCTCGGTTAGTCATCACCCGACCACCGCGGCTGTTGTGCCTTGGCCGCCCCTGATCAGCGACACCTGCCCGCTCTGTCTAGAATCAGTCATCTAGAACAGGAATTCCCAACCTGGCCCTTTTCTCCTTCATCGATCCATTTTAAAGGAATGATTGCTCCGTCGACCCCTTATGTATTTCTCTGCAATACACAGCATCACAGCACAAAAGAAGGCGGTCCCTCGCATTCGGTAGAGGTTGAAAAGATCGTGTTTGAACACGGAAATTACTAAGAACTTTAAGACATTATATGCAAATTTCATATCCCAGAAATCGATATTATAAAACTATAGCACGTTCACTTTAATTTCTAAAATGCTCTTCAATGTAGTCTGCTGCAGTATTCACAGGTGATAAAATTACTTAAAAAGGAAAATCTTCTCTGGGAAACAAAGTACGTGTCATTTATTTGCTGATTTTTTGTGTATGTTGAGAAAATTCTTCTCGTCTTGAACCATATCATGCTTCTATACGTTAGCATTTAAGAGTGAAATTTATTAAGTTTTACTATAAAAAGTTTCATAAGATAATATTGCTGACATTATATTTTGAAAGAGAATTTAATTGATAATGGATGCAAACTAATCCTGCTTGACTCAAAATAGCAGGAAAAAGCACTCATATGTTAATTTAATATTGAGGTAATACTTTTTTCTTTCATATATAAATATAAAATAAAAACGAGATATCACAGAGAAAAGCTGATATACATTTTATTAAATTTTTATTGGAAATACAGAGTAAAATATGTCACCATGCCTTTGACGTCATGGAACCTTACATGATACAACGGAAGTCTAGTTAATTCGCTTATTAGCCAGATGGTTTGGATAAAGTTGCATGAATTGATGATGAACCGATAATTTCGGAAAACATCCCGAAAGGTCGCAAATTACGTCCATGGTGTTCACTAAATTACTGGCATTCAACTTCCACGATTTACCCAACCCAACCTTGTGTTTGTGCAACGCATAATTTCCTATGCATTTGAATAACAAAATACTTCTTGTTACCACCAAAGATATCTCATACTCTAACAATGATGAACATCTTTTTATCCTACCCCTCCTACCTGTCGCCATCGTGCAAGTGCCAGGTAATGTTGCATGATAACTGCAGGAGTAGCTGGGAGGCGAAAGCGCGTTACACACGTCAAGTGTGTAGTAGCCTACTAAAACAAGTGACGGACAACGGAGATCCGAGAAACTGGACTAATTATTATTATTATTATTATTATTATTATTATTATTATTATTATTATTATTATTATTATTATTATCATTATTATCATTATTATCATTATTATTAATTATTAATTTATTTTATATTAATATTATAATTAACAAATTTTTTACATAATTACATTAATTTTGTTGTATATTATAACAAATTAAACATAATCAGCAATCTTCGAAGTAGTTCCAGGAAGCAACCTCTCAACTGTTATTTTAATTTTTCTTAATTCATTATTATTTTTGGATAATCCATGAAATTAAGGACGATGCAATAAATCAATTGAATGACGTGATTTAATTCAAGGTGAAAGGTTAGCTGACTTATTGGAAAGATTGTGTTACTGGATTTCTGGCCTGTTTATTGAATGTAGCTCACCGTTTTTGTTAAACAGTGTTATCATTGCTCTATGCCAAATCATATTTTTTCCTCCGAAATTCGGAGTTTCCGTTTGCGCGCTTCTAAAATGTATATACTCCGGCTGATCATCTGAAAAGAAATTTGTATTTATTAATTATACTGCTATTGATTGTAGTAAATGGTAAAATACGAGTTCCTAAAATATGTCAAGTTACACGATGTTCCGTCTAAAGCATCCCTGAACATGTTTTATTTTGTTAAAACTTTTCATTCGCCTGCATAGCCACACAATTCCCGTCTTGGAGTTGATGTTTCAGGTAACTTTCGAGTTTTAATTGGATTGTGGAAGATCTTTTAACAGTTATCGCGGAAAATTTCAAGGTTCAATTTATTGTAGAAGTTTATTTCCGAACATGTTTATATTTTAATGGCTGGATTAATTTTCTTAGATGTATCTAGTTGACTGGTATATATTTCCCGTGTAGTAGAGAATGCACAAATTACATGATTAAAAAAATATTTTGTCAGCTTTCGAATAGAGGAAAATTCTCAATTACTGAAAATATACTTGTTGGGCACGGAAAGAAGTGTATCCACACTATACTTCAACGACGGTGGAGACACATTTTGCTTTCCTATGTGTGTATGTATATGTATATGTATATGTATATGTATAAGTATATGTATATATATATATATATACATATACTTATACATATACATACATACATACATACACACACACACACACACACACACACACACACACTGTACACCAGAATTCCGAATTGCCGGGTGGAAAAGGGTAACATCAGCATTTCACATTTCCGCAACACACAAAGATCAATATGTTTTTAATTGTTATCCATCACACGAAGATCACCATCGGGGAAGATAATGTAACGACGGCGGTGGTGAATGATTTTGATGGGAAGAAACTTTGTGTAGGCGAAGTATATTGTATTGTATAAATGATAGAGCCAATGTGGAAGAAAAGGAAAAGAAAACGGGAAAACATTCGAGAAAATCTGCCGCGAACGCGGTTTCTCCACTGCAAATTGCACATGGATCGACCGGGATTTAAACTCGGATTCCAACGTAAGAAGGGAAGCAGTCAGTCTGCTACACCGTCGTTGCCTATCTCTCTCTTAAAGGCTTTTGTTTAGGTTTTTGT
This sequence comes from Gryllus bimaculatus, assembly GCA_017312745.1. Taxonomy (NCBI): domain Eukaryota; kingdom Metazoa; phylum Arthropoda; class Insecta; order Orthoptera; family Gryllidae; genus Gryllus; species Gryllus bimaculatus. The sequence goes on along the minus strand of BOPP01000300.1, from coordinate 833,489 downwards.
TACTTACCTTTATTGGCAGTAGGTAAACTAAGCAGAAGAAATGACATAGTTTCTGCATCACAAGATTAACTGACATTAAAATATAATTTTATCATTTTTAAACGAGTGTAGAAGTAGAATTGTTTGAAAATGGTAGCCGAAAGGGAAAACTAATGAGTACAAGACGATAGATTATCTCCTAAGAAAACCGATGAGTAGAATTCTAGAGATTAATTAAAGAATTTTTGCAAGTCGAAGTCACTAAAATAACATTGTAAAGTTACTAACAGTTTGGCTATTTCGATCTAATTTACAGATCTGTTTTTTCTACTAGGATAGGCGCAATATCGGACGTTTTCCTAAAAGTTAGAAACAGAAACGTAAACGTGTACGCATTGTTTATCCTACCTCTTCTAGAGGTTTCATTTGCTAAAACGTTCAACATTTATGCTTGACAGAAGCAAATACTGATTTGACGTGTTTCGTTTCTTGATTTTTCTCTTGTACCAGCAACGGAGTAGTACCCTCATTACAATGGCCTGGTGCAGGTTCAGAAGTTTGGCGCATGATGAGAAGTGAACAGTACGAAAAATCTAGGTTGGCGGTCAAAAAGGAGAACTCGGAAATGACCTCATCCAACCAGAATTTGCACGTAGAATGCAGATTCCTTGGTTTCCATGTTCGCTTGCAAGCATAGACAGCGCTATACTTTCCTCTTTATCATCCCCTCATTTTATGCATAGAGCTGAGCAAGGGACTTATTGTGGGTTATCCCTACTGATACAGAAAAGTCAACCAGCAATCATCGGAGATTTGGGCATGCATGTACTAGTGGCAGCAATCCCCCGAGACATTATGTGTCTTTCTGTACCTTAATATAGTTTACACAAAATAGTTCCACAAATTCTCATTAAAAAAAGTAACAGCACAATCCAACTTTGCGTGATTCTACAAATTCGAAAAAAATATTAACCCGAAAAGGAGTAGATATATAGAAACGTGGAAGTTTCAGGCCATGTTTTGTCGTGCTGGTATTTTAATTGATGAAACCCTGCAGCTGAAAGTACGTAGCAGTTGCAAGAGCGAAGTGCCAGATGACAAAGAAAATAAACCGAAATATCGTATCTGGCTGCGATGACAGGTGAAAAGCTACAATGGCTGAGGCAGCCTGGATGGGGGCTGCGAATGCGGTGGAGAGCGATGTGGGCGGGGTGCGTGGGTGACAGGGAGCAAATACTGCGCCGTGTGCGGGTGCGGGGCAGTTTAATGCAGGTACGCCTGGGAAAGAAAGGCAGCTGCGGCGTATGGCTGCAAACGATAGCGACGGCGGAGACAGCGCCGACTACCAGGTGTCGCGAGGACGTGGCCGTTTTTTTCCGCCCGGGCCGACGTTTTCGCCAGGGGAGTGTTTTATCATAGGCGGTGGCCAGCCTCATTTGTTGAGCGTGCGGAGGAGCGGGAGGGGAGCGGGAGGGGAGCGGGAGGGAGAAGGAGCGGGTCGTCGTCGGTGGTGCTGCCGCGGACGAGCGCGCTTTTTGCAGCCACGTGGTGATTAATGCGCGCCGGCCGGACTTCCACGGGGCGTCTACGGCGGCCGCGACGCAGGCCCACGAGTTTCGGCGAGACGGAAGGGTGCGCGCAAAGGTGACGGTGAGGGTGACGGTGAGGGTGACGCTGAGGGTGACGCTGAGGGTGACGCTGAGGGTGACGCTGAGGGTGACGCTGAGGGTGACGGTGAGGGTGACGGTGAGGGTGACGGTGAGGGTGACGGTGAGGGTGATGATTAGTAGAAAGACGGCGTAGCAGTAACGACATCAGTAAAATGAGGCAGGAGGCGATCAGAACTTTGTGTTCCACAATGTTGCACGAGTCAGGAAACAACGGGGCGTTAAATTGTAGAATACGATTAATATATATCGAATAAGTTTGACGGCTAGTGGTGTGATTAAGATACGGCTTTTCTTAAGAGTTTAAAATGCTTAGAGCTGTTCATTCAAAATACCCAATCTCTACGAGTAGACCTTAATAATCCCAAGTAATTTAAGTATATTATTTATCTTTTATCTGAAACAACATCAAATTAATATCAGTTCCTTAGCACAATGTCTAATGAATTCTCAACTGATATAGTTTTTCCTATTGTACCTTTTATGTTTACTGCCGTTTAAATTTATATTTGAAATTGCCATAGAAAAAAAAATTCTGTTAACATTGATCTCACGCGCAGTGATGTTTATAGCATGTCATGAAGAAAATTTGTAACGGAAATAGTTACTGAGAACTCTGTACAATTTAATCATGATAAAAGGGCTAGAATCAAATGTTGAAAACGTGTAAGAAGCCTGCCAAGATGAATACAACGAATTATTTCTGGGCTGCAAACCAAATACATATATTTTCAACAAATGACTTCACAACATAATGATACATTTACTTTCTTGAAATTATTTAAGTATCTATACTTGTAGAAGAAAATTACTAAAATAACATTAACTTTCTTAACACAAAATAAAACAATAAATATCAAAATGTAAACTCTTTATGCTCACAAACTAGAAATTACGTCACACTAGGAGAGGTTGCTCAGGGCATCAACAGACGTCACTGCAGTGCCTCTAATTTGGAGATCCTAGGTTCGAGTCCCGATGGTGGCAAGATTTTCGACACTACTTAAATCGAATTCAGTCGCTGTGTGGAGAAGAATTCTAGCGACCGGCTGCTCTGATGAGTAGTTTTCCCTTGGTTTCTCCGATTAATACCAGGTGAATGCCGGAGCAGTACCCCATCAAACAGGCCACGGACCGCGCGCGATATTTCTTTCCTCTTTCTTGTCCTATCATCACCACTTACGTACACACAGTTACACTTGTATACACTACATTACCACACATGCCGGGGGACCAGTCGGGAGCACAGAGCTTGTCCCGGCTGGGGCAGTACCCCGGTGGTGGGAGATACGTGGTTGGGAAAATCCCATTAACCGACGGATGGTCGGTGCCGTATTTCACCACCCAGAGGAGGGAAATTACCTCCACCTCCTGATACAAGAATGCATTACACTTCCGGGACTAATGACCTTGGCAGTTGACGCTCCTGGAATCGCTAATCAATCAATCAAAAGTAACATTATAACTCCCCTCGCCGTCTTTCAATTGCGCCGAAGTAGAGCGCCAACAGCACGCAAGCGCGCTGAATTCGTGCAGTCCTGAAGTAGAGGGAATTTGTTCGGAACCGTTGTGGAGATGGAAGTCGAGGGATCGGCAAGAGAAGCGCCCGCATAGGACACGTTTTTGTGCCTCTTTTCTAATAGATTGTACTTTTGCTGCCTGCACTACAGCCAAGCTGCCTTTCGTCCTTGATGAGCTCTCGTGCTCTTTCTGTTTTGCCTTCGCTCGCGACATTCGTTTTCTGTTCAGGGTGCGATTACTTCTCGTGTTCTTTGCCTTCGCTGTTATTTTCGGCCTTGGAAAACCGGAAATTTACTCTGATGAAATTGGAGCTCCGAAATGCGAACGGCGAGTTTCACTCTGCCGCTGACGAAGAAGTGACCAGTCGGCAGAGATGAGGATAGTTATTACTCATTCATGAGGGAGGATATGAAGTGGTTCGGGTACCTTGTAAAGAGTAATTGCAATCCAACCTCGCCACTGTCGTAGCTTCCACGAACTCTGGTGGGTGTGTAACTCTGCCGTAGTCCATTCACTTGAGAGCAAAAAGGCGTGAACAAAGTGAGTGTCATTTGTCGTTCCTGCATCCTTCCACTAATGATTCACTGATGTTGACGCCTAATGTAGAAACCTTGGCTAATGTGCATCCCGGAGGTTGCCAAGAAAGGTTGCACTGTAAGAAATATGATTTCGAGAAGTGTGCTTTTAAGCAATAAGTTATACCTTTTCCCTCTCCTGAGAAAACTTACTGCTTTTTTACATGTCAGAGTCAGTTTGTTTATACCATAATCCAAGTACTTTCCTTTCGATAGTATTGACTGTAAAACGTCAAAGAGAATTGTGCACACGAAACAAATGTTCTTGTGAAACGGAAGACATTAGCCCACAATAGATACAATTAAATACGTTCACCGGCAAGAATTTCTTTGTATAGTGTGTCATATACTTCTTTAGTACATGTCATTTTGCACATTATTACAAACATACAATTCACTAACATGTAATTTAATAATATGGGAGTGCTAGTAACATTAATGACCAGGTCTGTTAATATTTAAAATCTCAGACCAACGAAATGTCACATTCCTGTTCAGTTCTATCATTCCGAGAAAAATACACGTTTGTCATAAAATAGTAATATAAACCGGTTCGTCAATGTTGGATCTCATCGATTTGTAGTAAATAGTAGTTTACGTTTCTAGAACTAAGAAAAGGGAAATGGAATATTTAAAGATCAAAGAAAAATATCAGCTAAGAGAGAGAGAGAGAAAGAAACAGGGAGAGAGAAAGAGAAAGAGAGAAAGAGAAAGAAGAAGAGGGAAAGAGAAAGAGGGAAAGAGAAAGAGAGATAGAGAAAGAGAGATAGAGAAAGAGAGATAGAGAAGACGATAGGAAGAGATAGAGCAGAGAGAATGAAAGGAAGGAAGAGGAGATAGAGAAGAGAGATTGAGAAGATGACGAGAAGAGAGATAGAGAAGAGAATGGAAGAGGAGATAGAGGAGAAATAGAAGGAGAAGAAGATAGGGAGAGAAGATAGAGAAAGAAGATAGAGAAGAGAGATGAGACGCAAGAGGGATGAGATACGCAGAAAGAGCAATGAGGAGTAAAGAGAGATGAGAAGAGAGATAGAAAGAGATAGGAGAGAGATAAGAAGAGAGATAGAGAAGAGGGATAGAAGAAGAGGGATAGAGAAAGAGGATAGAGAAGAGAAATAGCAGAAAGAGGTAGAGTAAAGAGAGACTTGAAAGAGAATAGGAGAAAAGAGAGATAGAGAAGAGAGGAGATAGAGAAAGAGAGATGAGAGAGTAGAAGAGAAAGAGGAGAAGAAAGACGAAAGAGAGCAAGAGAAAGAGGAGACGCATAGAGAGATAGGAGAGTGATAGGAGAGGAGAAGGAATAGAGAAAGAGAGAATAGACGAAAGAGATGAGATAGAGAAAAGATAGAGAAGAGAGAGAAGAGAGAAAGAGAGAAATGAAGAAAGAGAGAGAAGAGAAGGAAAAGAGGAAGGTTAGGAGAGAGGTGAAGAGCGGAAGAAAGAGAGAAGGAGAAGAGAGTAGAGGAAACGAGAAAGAGAGGAAGAGAGAAAGAGGAAAGAGAAAGAAGAAGAAGGAAAGAGAAAGAAGAGAAAGAAGAAAAGAGAGAGAGAAGAAGAAGAGAGAAAAGAAGAAGAAAGAAGAAAGAGAAAAACGAAAGAGAAAGGAGGAAGAGAGAGAGAAAGCAGAAGAGAGAAGAGAAAGAGAAGAGAGAGGAGAGACGAAGAGGAGAGAAGAAGAAGAGATAAAGGAAGATGGAGAAAAGAAAGAGGTAGAGAAACGAGAAAGGAAAGCAGATGGGGAGATGAGGGAGAAGAGAAAGAGAGAAAGAGAAAGAGAGAAAGAGTGAAAGAGAAAGAGTGAAAAAGAAAGAGAAAGAGAGAAAGAGAAGATGCTGTGTTATTTCAAAGGAATGCAATTTAAATATTTAATTTAATCTTAAAAATGATATTTCCACTATTCAGACTGTCAATTCTATCTTACAGAAGGCAGTAACGAATTTAAGCTAATCTCTTACAAAATCCTTCCACAACACATGAATACGTGTACACTGGCAATTACTAGTAGAAATAATTTCATTAGATATTCCATTTCGCTATACATTGGACTTCCACTTCCATTGGAAAGTTAAAATACTAGTATAAAAATATAATGTTGGCGTCATAAATAAAAAAAGTAATGAAATACCATTTCTAAAAATTAGATTTTATATAGTTCCAGAACGTTTTGCCAATTCATTAATATCACATTTGATATGAAAGATTCAGTAATGATTAAGCAGACCCGAAAATGAGACGACTGTCAGTCAAACGCCTGATGATCCTCCAATCGCCTTATTCGGGAGTTTTTTCAGTGTATTTAATATCTAGCATTAATCTCTAAATTGCTAGCAAACGATCTCAATAAAAGAAGAATATGAAAGATCATGAAATATTCTACCAGAATTTGATGTGTCATAAGATCAATCACAGTCAGATTGAGCTCCTATTTCCTCCAAACTCCAAGCGAATCGAACAACTTATCCTTTCATCTCTGGAGGTTCAAGAGAAGGTCCATATCCCTCAAATAGGGCTCATCACGTTTTCACAGCCTGGAGTCCGGGCGAAATAAAGTTAAACTACTTACATTTGTAAAATATTGTACGTTACCTGTTTTTTAAAGAACTGATATTTTAGAACAAATTCTGAAGTTCTTATTTCACAACGGTTTAGAGGAAGAAATTTACTACATAAAGAGACAATATTTATTCCCAGGCCCGGAATAAGGGTTTTTTCACAGAAAAATCGTTTTTTCCCGCATTATTACAATATGTTCTCAATTCTGCGTAATCAAAATTCGAGAAAGTTAAAAAATCTCATTTCATAGAAATGGAATTAAAAAATAGTGTCTGGGTATTCGGAAACACGATTTAAAGGCCCTAGTTATGAACTGATTCCAAGTTATGAACAACAGTATAGGGCGTTGCAGTGTAACGTGTGCTGTAGGTAGATTGTGCCCTTTCTTTTCCGCAAGCCCCATCTCGACGCGAATTACCATTTCCTCTTAAACCTCATTGACGCCGAACTAGGAGATAATTTCCTATTCTAACTAAAGAAGTACAAATATGGGGATTCTAAGGGGATTATTTCTTTAAAATTTTACTAGGTGACACTTTCCTTAGCGTATTATAGCTTTATATAGCATAAGCATATATAATTAATAGAGGAATTATAAAGCATTTCCAAAGGGGATATTTTTACTGTGTTTTGAGAAAGTGGCTTCAGTGATGTTTTCTTGGTAAACGCTTATTTTTCATTTAAAATTTTTCCCAGGAAGCATTACTGAATTCCTACAGGGTCGAGGCGAATTTCATTACAGTTGCGCTCTGACCCAAGTTTTCGCTATTTCAAGTATTCGCATTTTTTCGTCAACAAAAATTTTGATGAGAGGCCAGTATGCAGCCCTTTTCATTACCGGTCTTAAACGTTGCTTTGGCCGGTAACCGCGACCACAGAAAAGTGCTCTTCGCATCCAGTGCGATGGGCTCTACTCAAGACCCTCAAAGCGACGCCAGTGACTTTATCACGCCACACGTCGTGGAAAGCGACCGTCCCCGCCCGGCGCCAAACGGCGGCCAGTGGGCGATGGGCGGCGGTCAACGGGCGAAGGGGCCGGGGCGGGGGCGGGGGCGGGGGCGTGGCGCGGGCTCGTTGCCGCTCGGCCAAGTGCCGTCGGTAACGCTTCATCCGGTCGTCCCGCGCAGCTGCGCGACGCGTCGCCTCGCCTCGCGCCGTTTGCTCTTTGGCCCGCCCCGCCACGCCCAGTGCCGCCGAATGCCCACCGGGCTATTGATCGGCCTCCACGCCGCGGATGAGGCGCTGGGCAACGGATCGCGCGCTAACCCGACCGCTCCGCCCCAACCACCCGCCCTGTACGCGCCTCCGTACTGCGCCACGCGGCCATCCGCCCCTTCCTCTCGCGTTTACTTGCCAATTGATCGATTGACGATTCCGGACACGCCAGCTCATGCAGGCACAGGTTTAACATATCAACATAGTCATTAGTCCCGTTAGCGTAGTGAATGCTTTCCATTGTCCCCGTAAGTGGCGGTGTTCCTCCCCCACTGGATAAGGTTTTCCGTTACCGATCTACGCAATGCTTGCGGGGTATTTCTCTCTCTAGTGATCTCCCCAGCGGGGCACTTTCCCAGTCAGGGAAAACTATATGTTCCCGTCTGGTCTCGTGCTGTGTATGGTAGTGTAATGCTTTAAAGAGTGAACGTAAGGGGAGAGGATAGGGCAAGTAAGATTAAGGAAATATTGCAGGATGTCCGTTGCGCGTTTGTCGGGGCTCTGCTCAGACATTCGCCTGGTGTTGATCGGAGAAACCACGCAAAACAACCAGTCAGATCAGCCGGCCGATAGAATTCTCTTCCAGACAGTGGCTGAATTCCACCTAGCTATCCTGTGAATGTTGAAAATCAACCACTGTGTGGACTCGGATCCAAGATCCCCGCGGTCTTGGCTCTGGAACCATAGGTAACAATTAGATCAGACGAATCCATTCGTTACCTCTAGTTTTCTTTTAAAATTAAAATTATTTGGATGTTTTGTCATTAGGTAATTTCCACAAATATTTTTCATATATTTGTAGTTATTTGATTTAGTGAACAATTCGACACATTTAAATTTGTTTAATATATTTTTTTACAATGAAGATTGAGTGCCCTATTGTCATAAGTGATCTTTCTGTATTGAACCCACTGTCATTGATTGCAATTATGCCGTACTCATACGATGCAGCACACTTACGCGGTTCTCCAGTTTGTCAAACATACAACGATTTTTTCTCCCTAACTGACACTACTGTATCTGGCCGTTTGCCCGCACACTCGGTTGTCCGCAAGACAGATTCCACTTTCCATTCGTTGGACACTCTGATAGGTCATTTTTTTGCTCATCTGTTTTCTTTAGTCAGCTGTAGAAAGAAGGAAAACGTGTTGCTTCTACATTCACTCTCTTGAAAAGGGGCTTTCAGAAGGGATGTATTCAATGCAATGTATTGAAAAAAATACAAAAAAAATAATGAATGAATATGATTGTTGTTCGATCCTGATTTTAAAAATATATTAATTGCTTAATTTTGTTTTAATATTCTAGAGGGAAGTTGACCAATGAATTATTTATAGCCGGTGTTTCTTTATACCCTGGAACAATGAGATATTTGCACATATTTCGCAACCCTTCTTTTTTTAAAAGCAATCGATCTTTGATCTTCAAACACCCTTCTTTTTGCGGCGCACTTCCTTTGCTGCAGATCCCGACGCCACCGACGGCGCATCTCCAGGCTGCTTATTCATATTCATCGCCTCATCTTCTGCGTCTTTGTCGCTCCCCATCATTGTTCTCCGCCTACATTGTTCCCCCCGCGGTGTCGAGTGTTTTGTTGGCTGAAGAAACACACTCATCCGTCACGTCCCCGCGACGAGACGCACCAGGGGCCTTCAGGGAAGGTGGGGGGGGGGCGGGGCGCTGGAAAGCGAGGGCGGAGACCAGGACTGCGGGGGGCGAGGAGAGCGAATGGCTTGAGAGACGAGGAAGAGGAAAGCGGAGAAGCGAGCGGCGAGGTTGCGTATCGGAAAATGCGAGGGCAATGATGATAACTTAATTGGCGAGAATATCATCAATGACCAGGACGGTGCGAGCGTTCAAGGTACTTAGGCAGGGAGAATGATTTGGGGAGAGCATGGCATGGGGGCGTCCATTAAGTGGGGAGCAAGAATGGGGAGGTGGTAAGAATGGCGGCAGTGACAAGGATGGAACTGACAAGGATGGTGTGATTTGCTAGGATTGCGGGAATGGCAAGATGATGTGGCAGCAAGAGTGAGATGGGCAGTAACGATTGTGGAGGCGGTAAAGATTGATTAGGTGGGAAAGCCTGCGTTCGTTATGTCAAGAGTGGTGTGGGCAGAATTCTTATGAACGGATGGCATTACATTTTTATGTATGTGTGGGAAGGAAGACCTGGACGGCGCGGATGACGAGGAAGGCGTCGACGACAAGAATGGCGTGGGCAACAAGAATGGCATTTGCGACAAGAATGACGAGGGCGACAAGAATGACGAGGGCGACAAGAATGACGAGGGCGATAAGAATGACGAGGGTGACAATAATGGCGTGGGCGACAAGAATGGCGTGGGAAACAAGAATGGCGTGGGAGACAAGAATGGCGTGGTAAACAAGAATGGTTTGGGCAACAAGAATGGCGTGGGCAACAAGAAATGCGTGGGCGGCAAGAGTGGCGTGGGCGACAAGAATGGCGCGGGGGACAAGAATGGTGCGGGCGACAAGAATGGAGTGGGTGGCAAGAGATTATGGCGAGGGTGGCAACAATGGCGTGGGCGACAAGGATAGAGTACGCGGCAACCTTGGAATGAGCGTCAAGGAGGAAGCGATGAGGATGAAAGGACAGTGAAAGAAGCGTGAGCTGTAAGGGTGGCATTGGCGGTGAGCATGCTATAAATGAAAGGGTTGTCTTATGTGCGAAGGATGGTGAGCGGGGAGGACAGCATAATCACCGCCGTCAGAGGGGTCGTCAGCGCCATTGTGTGTGGCGAGGTCAGAGTGGGCGTGACCAGAGTGGGCGGTGTGACTGATGTAGACGGTGACGGCGCTAAAGGCTGCGTGGGCGCTGAGAGCAGCATGGCTGACGTCGCGTCGTGTCGGAAACAGGGGTTTGGAGGTGGCCGATAGCTAAGGGTGAGCGCAATGGTTTTTGCAATGAGTATGCAACCAGGTCTGAGAAGGTGACGTAGGCCGCAAGATGATATTGTCAGATTAGGAGGCCTTCTCTAGGGACTATGAGGTGAGGACAGAGTGAAGTAGGAACGACGTAAACATAACGACTACATGGAAAGGGCTGTCGTTTGCATTCTATATATATTAATCAGGTTAATTGCGTGTTTCTATTCTTCAGTGAGAGTTAGTCACATTCCGATTTTTTCCAATCGGGGTAATCTGCAGGTGAGTAAATGGTCATTATTTTCGTGTTCTTCTAATATTATTAAAGAACTCAAATTAATAGACATGAAAATACCTTTAAATCTGTTTAAAGCGTTGGAAACGCCACCAAGTTAGTATATAGCACTGAGCGCGATAGAGCGTTAAAATATCCGTAAACTAAAACAACATATTTGTAAAAAAATATTTACGTAATTACTTTAAATTTTTGGCGGTTTTTAATATTATCATTTTCATAATTATAGCGCGTGATTCAGTTTAAACATATACACAAAAAATTCTGAAAATTTACAAGATGAAGCTTCCTCTGCTTGTCACATGCGTCGATTACTTTTTTCTTTTCGTGTTTGAGCGAATCCTCATTAGCGTTTGTCCAACGCCTTTCAAACAGTTGTATAATACTTGGATTTATCACAAATGCATACACGACTTGGTGGTGAGGGAGGTATTGCCAGCATTGTAAAGGTAACGAACAAGTGACAAATACTACAATTAACTTTCTTAATGAGAATTAATAACTTTCTTAATTACTTTCTCATATAAAACTAATAAATTTATTGCGTTCCAGACTGAAGTAATATAAAAAATTAACATCGATTGACAACTCTAGGATTCTTGGTAGAAAAACTAAACTTTAAAACAGTCGTTGGCGATCGAACGTTGAAGCAATGAATCCGGTTCGAAAGCATCAAACGAATCCCATGTAAGAATTTTCGAACGCAACGACGCCAGGACGTTGGAACTTAGCACCTAAATCAATAGCAGCGTCTGAAATTTCATCTTCGGCAACCTTCGTCATTTGTCAACATCCCAAAAGTTGACAAATAGCGTCGTAAAGCAGTGCATCCTCGGGGCGTCTTTTATTCCCGTCCCGGGGTTTGTTTAACGGCAACAGGTCTCTCCTTTCATGCGAATATATGCCCTGGGGAAATGCGAGGGGGCCGGCCGGCACGATGTCGCCGAGAGGGCGTGGAAAAGGCAGCGAGAAGAGGAGCAGGAATTGGTGGTGGGTGGACAAGGCGACGTCGGGCTGAGAGGCGAGACGGCGGACGGGCGGGTGGAGTTGAGGAGGCGAACGTAAGTAGTACGAGCAGTCGGAGGCTGGAGGTGGAAGTTGGAAGGCGGAGGCTGTGAGGAGGAGGCTGCGAGGCGGAGGCTGCGAGGCGGAGGCTGCGAGGCGGAGGCTGCAGTGGAAAATGTGGCGAGGTGAGGCTGCAAGGTGGAGGCTGCGGGCGGAAGGCTGCGAAGGCGGAGGCTGGCGAGGCAGAGCATGCGAAGCGGAGGCTTGCGACCAGATAGTTGGAAGGGGGAGGCGCGAAGCAAAGGCGGAGGCTGCGAGCAGAAGGCTGCGAGGCGAGCTGAGGGGGGTGCGAGGAGGAGGCTGCGAGGCTGAGGCTTGCGAGCGGAGGCGCGAGGGAGGCTGCGAGGCAGGCGAGGAATGGATGCGAGGCTTGCGAGGGAGGCTGCGAGCAGGTCGAGGCGGAGCGCGGAGAGGCGGAGCGTGGTCGAGGCGGAGGCTGCAGGCGGGCTAGGCTGCGAGGCGGAGCTGCGAGGCGAAGGCGCGAGGCGGCAGGCGGAAGGCTGACGAGGCGGAGGCTCGAGGCGAGGGCGGAGCGGAGGGCTGCGAGCGGGAGGCGCGCGGCAGGGGCGAGGCTCGGAAGTGAGGCGGAGGTGCGAAGGCGGAGGTGCGAGGCAAGAATCTGAGAAGGTGACCTGGACGATGCAGTGGCGCACTGTGAGGGTGGGTGTGCGGGGGGAGGCGGGCGGGTCGGAGGTGGCGTGCGGGCGGATTGGGGAGGGGCCGACCCATCTCTATGGTGACAAGGCCACTTTATTCGCGCCGACAGTTGGCGAAACTTCGTCCTCTTCGCCTCTAGAGTTTCCCCACAGCGTCCTTGCTGCTCTTTCTATTCCTCCTCTTCCTTTGGCTCGACAGAGGTTCTACGTGAAGGTCACACGACCTGTGGATTTCTGCAAATGAAGGTGATGATAAAGCTTAAGAAGGAAGCTCGTACGATCCGTCGATATTTGCATGAAATATTTATTCTGGCGTTTGACTAAAAAAATACAACTCTCATAATAACTTACAATTTTTATTTTTTTTCTTAATTAGATTCCTTTATATTTTGTTAGTGTATTCGTATTTTTAGTTGTATATTCGTAAATATGTATTAGTCTTTTTTTAAACGCGAATTTAATATTACAAAATAAGACAGTATTTTGAACTATTTTTACAGTTACAGTGAAACATTAACATATTCGTTGCTACTTTTCAGTAAGTCTTTTTAGGTATTTCTTTACCTTCTTAAAACACAAAGAATAATTTATTAGAGAGCAAGAATATTTAAAACAGACTTCGTGCAATTCATTTCAGTTCAATCCCCAATTCCGCAGTTACAATTAAGCAATTAAAATCGTCACCTTACACTGAAAATAAAATGATTCATAAAAAAACTTCTTTCATTAATTTTGTTGAATGATCACATTAATGATAGGCAAAACTGAGACAATTTAGAGATTTTTAAATATTCCAAAAAATTCAACAGTGTTCATTATTAGTTTTAACACATTTCTCTCTTGAAGGGAATTATTACATTTACTTATAGAGCCCAAGAGAAAGCGTGCGAAAAATGGCAACGCAAAGCCAGCGACAACAGAGAAACGTGAGGCAACATCTCGGCATGGAAGGCAGGCTCTGTGAGGTGCGTAGCGCAGCTGTTGCGCGGGGGGCGGGTGGAGAATTTGTCATTATGCCTTGACAAGCGCCGTTTCCTTTGATCTGGCGCGGCGCCTCGTTTGTCCCGCAAAAACACGCGCGAGCTCAACGCCGACTTTGATGAGCGTTCACGCGTCGGGTTGCCGTCGCGAACGTTGCAATGTTTCTTGCATGAGACTTCCTTCTGTGCTGTAGACAGTTCTCAAGGTGGATTAATACATCAGCAACAGAAGCACGTACTTCGGACCCCAACTAGATAGGCGACCATATATTTTAAACAACGTTATTATTTATCAGTTTTAAATAGAGGGGGAATTTGATGACCTAAAAAATTGCCAAAGACGATCTCTCTTAAATGTTTTTAAAATGCCCTAAAAAAAACTTAAATGTTATCAAATCCAGTTCAGATGAACAACTCTAGCTGTTGGATATGTTACTTATGTAATCAAGGCTTCCTACTTTCGTTCCAGTGAGCTCAGCTTGCAAACCTTTGGTTTGAACTTGAACTGTTGTTAACAAGAAACTTTGTCTTTATCGCGAAATCGGCTGAACAGGCAATGGCGCTGATAGGCGTCACATGATCTTTAGACTACATAGCATTGACAAAGGCTCACATTTCATTATATTATATCATCGAAGAAATAGAATAGGCCACTCAGGAATTTGTTACATCTCGTAAATATTACATGAAGCTAGTACCATTCACATGACATTAAAATCAATTAAATCAGCAAACAAATTCTTTAAAAATGATGGAAAAGGGTAAAAAATGACTTAGTTGAAATCAATAAAATACAAAAGTGTCATATACAAATATGTCATTTCCTTACGTCATAACATAAACTTAATATTTATACCAATAGGCATCGTTTTGAAGTGAAATGAAAAAAGTGGCATTTCATCAAAATCCGCCCCATTATAAATATTAAAATATTTTATTATAGGTTTTAAAAGCAGCCCCTTAGATGGTTCTTGAACAGATAGCCAGTTTTTTGTGAGGCACCCGGAGTTGGATTCCCGGTCGGGGCAAATATAAAGTTGCAGCTTTCTAGCACAAATCGTTTCAGTTTATATAGCTGTGTGATAAAATAAAGCGGATAAAGGCCAAAAAAAGTTGGATATAGTGGTGTGATTGCGACACGATCATCACATGTCTCCCTTCTCTCCATCCCCATCGCCAGGAACATCGCTAGCTGGGCCTAAGTTGGATTAATCTATGCCTAAAATGCCACATACATACATTTTTAAATTCAACGGTTATAACTTAATTTATGTTTATTTTTGTATAGACAAGCGCAATATTGAGTAATTAGTGGGTAACATAATATCGTCAGGCTTAGGACCTCTAATGAAATTATACAGGTCCCTCGAGTTATAGGGCCGTATTTTAACTTTTATATTTTTCTTACAAGGGATGCTCTTGAACTCGGAACCGACCAAAATACAAATTGCTCATCGCAGACGCGAAATCACGCCAAACGTTGTTGTGAGAGCAAGTGTTTTTTGTGATTATTTAGTTTCCTTTACAAATCCAATGAAAACATACCTTATGAAGAAACTGCCATCGAAGGTAGTTATTCCATACGGTAGTTATTCCATACACGACAACAAGGTATTCGTTATTGCCCGCACGGCCGTCTAATGGCGAGCACACAACATCCGATTTGCACGAAAGGATCTCAGATCACTGTTATTGGGATGAACGAATCCTCCTACGAACACTTATTTGTGTTTTTGGGCATTTGAGATCAAGAGTGCCTTGTTAGAGGATCTCACCCCCCTTCCAAGAATTTTTATTGATATCTTAACTTCTTTCTTTCAGCTGTTTTCGTATTCGTTGATTATTATTGATTGATTAGTGTTCCCGGCTACGCCAACTGCAAAGGTTAGTCCCGTAAGTGTGGTCTTCTCCCGCTGGATGGGAAGAGCCGACGTCGACCTATTCGCCGATTTGAGGAATTTTTCACGATCGGGTATCTCCCACGAGCCGCTCCAAACTAAGCTCTCGACTGATATCACATGTGTGGTAGTATAATACGTTTAAGAGTAGGTACCTGAAAGTAAGGGGTGAGGATAGGACAAGGAAGAGGAGAACAGTCCTTAACCCGTTTGTTAGGGTACTCCCATATTCTCCTGGTGTTGAAACAACGAAACAGTACCGATTACAGCCTCCGCTGGTAGAATTCTCCTCCAGAAAGCGCGTTGAATTCGACCTAGCTATCTAGCTCGTGTCTAAAAATCCTGCCACCGACAGTACTCGAATCCTAGGTCCTTCCGATTAGACACACTGCAGTGATATCAATTTATTTTTATTTTTAATACTTGTTATATACTGGCTACATATACAGCTTAATAATATCTGTCAGATATTGAACTCTCCGATGCTGAGAAAAATGGGGAAATTTCTTTGGAAGAGCGTAAATTACAATTGACCCAGTAATATTTAACAATTCACACAGATAATTTAATCCTTTACTAAATGGCGCATAGTTCGTATCCAGTAGATAAGGTTACGATTTAATTTTTAAGCTCGTTTCTTCTGAACTTCAATTAATAGTGGTCAATTTTTACGACAAAGGGGATGTGGTTTTTTCATTAAATGAAAAACAAAGTTTTTCGAATATAATGTTCTTGTGAATGTCATTTAAAACTTTTAGATGCAAGAAAAGTTACATGATTAGCTGAATTTTCGATTACAAATATACAATTATTAATTTCTAGCGAGTGATTCTAGCATGCACCATCCAACTTTTCAACTCTTTACATCTATTAGCAAGATATTTACTAACGTAGCTACTTTTATGCCAATTGTGCCTGTCTCAAGAAAGCACATTTCCGCGGCAGCTGCAAGGGATTGTGGAAGAGGTTGAACTCCGCATGATCCCACTCCTGGAGAGCACGTGGGCAGAAGACGATGCATCTCCGTCGCCCGCCCCGCTCTGTCAGCGCGCCTGTTACCGGTGGGCTCTCTGTATAATGAACTCCGCCGAGGGGCATCCTTTGGCCTCCCTTCGCTTGTCGACGCCACTCAAGGCAACACTGGGGCAGAAGAGACGTGGGGTCGGTGGCAATGGAACTGAAGGAGCAGCCAATACAGGGACGGGGATAAGTCTAAGTAGAAGGAAAAGCGCTGGGATTAGAACGAAGAGATGTGTAAGATTGCAGGAGCTACAATGGTTTTGAAGCGGGATTAATGGAGGTTAGATATGATTGATGTAATATGTGATATGATTATGTGATTGATGTGATATGATCTATGATGTGATATAATTGTGGTAGTGTTGATGACAGAAATGTAGATTATGTTGTTTACAATTATTACAGAAATAGTAGTAAATGGTAACTATAAGGATATTTATAATGGCGCTCGTAATGCCGTAAGTCATGAAGATGAAGCT
>BOPP01000300.1:803839-816329 GCA_017312745.1 Gryllus bimaculatus | reverse complement strand
CGGAGCGGGGACGAAGGCCGAGTTGAGAGTGGAGGCGATGCCGGGCGCCAGGGTGGGGTGGAGGCGGCAAGGGGAGCAGATGCGGGGCCGGGGGAGGAGCGGGTGGCGTAGCCGTCGGGCGCAGAGGCCGCCTGTGTTGGGCTGCAGCGCAGAAGAGCCTGCGAGGCGTCGGACGGCGCTGGAGCCTCCCGGGCGCCGCCTCCGCCGCCAAGATTGATGAAGCGAAGCTGCCACTGCAGCGAGCCGCACCAACAGCAGCGCGGGCTGCGGGGGCGGGGCCGACTCCAAGCGAAGTCAATATTCTACGACTACTCGCTACTTCTCAACATTTTGCTATCCAAGGACCAGTTGAATGTTTTAAAAATACGAGTACTGCGTACCACTTCATTATATCTTACAATTTATTAATTTCTTGCTAATTTCCGACGTGAAAAACTATTGTTTGAAACATCTATAAATTGCTTAATAAAATGTAAAAATATATGTGTGTGTGTGTGTGTATATAACCAATACTTTTGAGAAACATTAGAGATATTGCTTTCCAATTTTGCAAGTGCTCTTTTAAAAACTGGGGGAAAACATAAAGAGTTTCGCAATCCAAAATGCTATCAATTTGGTCCGCCATTACACGATATAATGTTTACTAGAAATGCAGCGAGCACTCAATGCAGCTATGTAACTCTGTTTTCTGAAATGGATATAGCGGGCAGCACATGGAGAGAGTAACAGGTGAAGATCAACTAAAATTAATACAACTAAAATATTTGTGAATACTTTCAGTGGTTCTATTTGTGATCAGTTTAGTGATACTATTTGTTACTATTAGTGAATAGTTTTTTTACATTAATATAAACTTATTTTTCTATGCATGTAGAAAAATAGCTGTCGCCTCACAAAACTTATCCTACTGATACTGCTGATCGACTTTTACCTAGAAAAACAATATCAGCGAAAGGGACTACAGTTGTGAAAGCATGGAGTAGAAAAATCGTCTATTTTGACATACATATGAAGGAATTCACGAAAAGACATAGAATCAAGGGTAATAATCCTTACAATATGAGAAGAAAGTAACATAGAAGTGAAAAGAACTTGAAAAAAAGTAAACCAAATTAAAAATATGTTTCGAAGATATAAACACAAATTACAAATGTATTATAAATATAAAGCATACATGGAGAGAAAAAGTAATTACACATTAATTTTCCTCTATTCTGTAATCATTTGTTCTTTGACACTTGACCCTTTGGCCTTTTTGACACTAAAGCCTTTGTTCCATCCGCGTTAATGAAAAAAAAAATAGATTATCCCTACAAAATTAAGAACATATGTAAATGCGACAAGGTTACATTCATAAACAAAAATAAAGTAAATAGAGTAGTTCCCGAAGTACGTACATGTGTTTAGCACACATAACATAAAGAAAGATACTGCTGTAGAGAAATCCGCCATTTTTCAATTGTAAATTTCGTTTTGCTACTCCTTGATACCATAAAAGACCATTTTCTATATATCCGTAGTAGACTCTAACTAATTATTTTAAAACGCTGTTTATTTCAACACGCCCGTCCTACTGTCCGTCCATTAGTCTGTGCGACCGTCTCTGAACAACGCTAGTGACTAAACTTTTCTAAGAATTTTCTTTTCCAAGGTTTTTACTCGACCTGATCCATCACATAGCCTTGTAAATTCGAATAGATTTCTTCAAATTTTG
This sequence comes from Gryllus bimaculatus, assembly GCA_017312745.1. Classification (NCBI taxonomy): domain Eukaryota; kingdom Metazoa; phylum Arthropoda; class Insecta; order Orthoptera; family Gryllidae; genus Gryllus; species Gryllus bimaculatus. Next base: position 814,615 of record BOPP01000300.1, on the reverse strand, counting down.
GGATTACTTCCCTTTAAACCCTTGTCACTTTTTCAAAATTATCTCAACTGGTTCCAAATATTTTTATTATTATTATAAATTATAACATTAACATATTATATTATTATAAATTGAATGAATTACGTCCAATAAGATGGCATACGTTCGATTTTTAGTGTTACTTGTGGAATTTCTGTGGAAAAATTAGGGGAAACGTTGACATTTTTACTTCGTCGTGCCACTAACGAGACTAAACAAATTCAATATTGTCCCCCCACAATTGTAGTAAAGTAGTGCCTATAGTCATAGATCCCCCATATGATAGACCTTATATCGGAGATTCTTCACTTGATCGACTTGCCCATCGAGATTCCCCCACTTGATCGACTTGCCAGCGAATCCCCCACTTGATCGACTTGCCCAGCGATCCACCACTTGATCGACCCCAGCGATCCACACATTGATCGAGCCTGCCAGCGATCCACCACTGATTCGACTTGCCCAATGATCCACCACTTGATCGACTTGCACCAGCGACCCCCACTATGATAGACTTGCTCAGCGATCCACCACTTGATCGACTTGTCCAGCGATCCACACTTGATCGGACCTGCCCAGCGATCCACCACTTGATCGACCTGCTAGCCGATCCACCACTTGATCGGACTTGGCTTCAGCGATCCACCACTCTGATCGATTTGTCCAGCGATCCACACTTGATCGACTTGCCCAGCGATCCACCACTTGATCGGACTTGCCCAGCGATCACCACTTGATCGACTTGCCAGCGATCCACCACTTGATCGCCTGCCAGCGATCCACCACTTGATCGACCTGCCTAGCGATCCACCACTTGATCGACTGCTTAGCGATCCACCACTTGATCGATTTGCCCAGCGATCCACCATTGATCGACTTGCCCAGCGATCCACCACTTGATCGACTTGCCCAGCGATCCACCACTTGATCGACTTGTTCAGGAATCGTACACTTGATCAACTTGCTTAGTGATCCTTCAATGGACCGACTTGCTCTGCGATTCTCCATTTGCCGACTTTCTCTGCGAAAAGCCAATTGAGACAGATTCTCGTACCGATCGACTTGCCTCGAGGTTTATTTTTAATCTTTCATATGCGGTTGTCTTCAACATTTCATAATTTCTGTATGTTCAAGTAACATAATTAGACTTTAACATAATGCAATTGCCTAATTGATATCTTCTCTAATTCCTAAACAACAGTATGGACTTTAATTAGCTTTACAGGTTTTAACACTACAAATATCTGCCGAACGGTACTGTAATAGAACACTGCCCATTGGTAATATTCGCTGGGACGAATTTGCTCCATAACCAAATTGTAAATGAAAAATAATGAATTGAGATTTGTCTTTGCACGGTTAAAATTGCTGACAACTGTATCAAACCCGCGCATTTCTATGAAATAAAATCGTATGAATTGATTTTCTTTTCTAGTGTATTTGATGACTACAATTCTATGAATTTTTTCTATTGCTAATTGCAGTCGTTTAATTGTAATTTATGAACAGGAATTGTGTCATTGTTTGAGATAAGATGCGGTTAATTATTAGTTTTTAAAATACTTTAAAAAAATAGTGCAATAAAGTATTGAACTTCGTAATTTCTATTTGGGAGTATGATAGTTTCGGATTCTACAAGTGTGTTAATCATATTATCCTATACAAACATTTAAACTTTGGTTCCCTGTTGGTTTTTAATGGCTTGGTTCTCAAGAATCGTTCCTGGAAATTGATTTGTAACATTGTAAGTTTTCTTAACACTCTAGAATTAAGAATCTTTCGTCCATTAAGACATAAGAAATACAATTTTCATTACAGAATAAATTCTTACGATCAAGGTATTTATTTATCTTGGGCATTACCTTCGGTGGATGCCTTTACATCGTATGAAAACGTTGAACATTGCCAGTTTTGCAGTCAAATCTATTACCCTTTAATGCTTTGAACATTGAGATGCTGTGTGTGATGAACAATTATCATAAAGGAGTGGATGGAAGAATGAGGCGCAAAATATCGAGAAAATCTGCCACTTTCACCAATCTCTTCTCCGCCAATTGAAAGACCTGGATTTGACTCTCGGCGGGAGAAAGTAGCGCTTTGCCTAGGAATCTGTCACATGAAGTGCTACTGGAGGAGATCGAGTTCTAATGTGTATCTTCTTTAAATAGCGCCGAAAATTAAATAATAAACAGGGTTAATGTTTGAATTGTAGAGAATCGTTGCAATCACATCATACATCATGAAAAGATGTAAAAAAATGTTGCAAAGTATTACATATGCACTATTATATAAATGGAAATTTCTAGAAATGATGATTTATATAGTCCAATAGTTATGTTCAAGACTAATGAAGTGAGAAAGGATTAAAAATTCTCGAACAATAAATCACTATTCACTGTAAAGACAGTGTTATACATTTTCCTAAAACTGTAATTGAAATGTTTTATTCTTAGTTGTAACATTTATACTCGTACATGAATGTTGCAGTGAGCAATGTGAAATAAATCCAATTGGGTAACCCAATACATCATTTATAATTATTAATTTTCATTTAAAGAAAAGGATTGAGAAAAAAATCGGTCTTCTTTCTTTACAGTTTTAATATTTTAACCATATTAATTACTATAATTCATGATTTTGTGATGTTTTCTTTCTTATTACTTTATTCGAAGATATTTTGTTCAAATATTACGAAGAAATCGATAATGGCGAGGCATTGCAGAATTCAACAGGATGGATTTCACCTTGTGACGCTGAATCAAATGAAATATATTTTGGAAGGAAAAAACTATGACAACAGGTTTGGGAAAGCTTTCACTAGGTGCTCCAGTGCAGGAAAGCTTTGAGCTGCAGGTACCGAATGAATTAATTAATTCATTTAGCTACAATATTAGATTAAATATTCAGTTACAAATCAATCATAGCGATTCCGTAAGTGAAATTACATCAAGGAAATTGTTTCTTTGATATTAATTTGTGTATATTTAACTGGCCATTTTACCAAAGAAAGTTTGAACGAAACTGAGGAAAATGCTTCCCGAAAAAATTTTCTGATTGTGACAGTGTGTTGCGAACAGTGTCGAATCAATCAGAAATTTATAAAACATTTCCTTCTGTGGTGAAGTATCGGAATCCCTTCATTTCAACAATAACTACTGCATTTCACAATGCAACGACAGGCGCATAAAAAACAGCGGTTCGTGACCTTGAAACAATCCGCCACAGATTTTCGACTCGCCAATACGCCTCCTCACGCTGGTGTGTTTATTCTCATTGGATAATCGCGCACGCGCCGCGCCGCCTGGTGGCGCCGGCGGCAAACGACGCAGCTGCTGCGCCTTTTCGCGCGTCAATGAAATTACCGCCCTCACTGCGGCCGCCTCTATTTTCGGAGTCGCGCACCCCACGCGATTGAATTTGCGTTCCCCGGAGACTAAAGAAAGTTATTTATCTCCCTCCCTCCTCCCCCTCTCTTTCTCTCGCTCTCTCTTTCTCTTTCTCTCGCGCTCTCTTTCTCTTTCTCTCGCGCTCTCTTTCTCTCGCGCTTTCTTTCTCTTACTCTGTTTCTCTTACTCTCTTTCTCTTACTCTCTTTCTCTTACTCTCTTTCTCTTACTCTCTTTCTCTTAATCTCTTTCTCTTACTCTCTTTCTCTCGCTCTTTCTCTCGCTCTCTTTCTCTCGCTCACGCTCTTTTTCTCTTTCTCTCGCTCTTTCTCTCGCTTTCTTTCTCTTGCTCTCTTTCTCTCTCCCCCCTCTCTCTCTCTGTTCCAGAAGCCGCCGCTGCGTAGCGCATCTTCGAGCACCGCCACTTCACCAACTGCCATTTCGAGGGAGGCCTTCAGTAACTGTATGCCAATGGATTACCAGGCGATGTGTGGGGATACTCCGAATGGCTTCCTCCGAATGGCAGTTGATTGTCTAGAAAATCCTTGGAGAGCATTTAGTAAACTTTCTGTTAGACAACATTTCCAGAGATTTGGTTTTTTCTGAAGATAGAAGAGAATGCTTTCAAGGCAGTTTTAAAAAACCGTAACGTGCGATTATTATCGTAAATTGTGCGAGAGAAAACAGTAAAATTTTCAGCCCTTTAGTTGTCGAATACGCGAATGAGCTTCAAAATGGTGATAACACTCGTTAACCACCTTATGTATTTAATTAATAAGAAGAGAAATAAATACGCAGTTCTGAAAAATAATTTGAGTTCAAATTTACATAATCATTTAACTATTTTCTCCTCAAAAGCTTTCTCTCACTCCTTGAATGAGTAGTATCACCAACATCACCATCAACGTGAATGTACGGAATGTGTGTTATTTGATCGAGAGGGCGGTTTTTGAAAGCAACTGGAAATAAATCATAACAATCGTTTATTAAAATTGATGAAATTCTTTCATGCCTATTACATACCCGTCGAATTTGGAACGCAGCATTCTACGTTTCGGTATAACTTACTCGTGTAAACTGTCCACCACTGCACAAATCCACCAGTATTTCCGTAGCAGTTCGTATGTACTTTTAGTGGGTCCACGCCGTGAAAATTAAAGAGAAAAGTATGTTTGCCAGAAAACTTTCCCGGAAATGAGCTGACGCATTTCGATGAGACGCTTTGAAGAGTTAGGCCTTCTACTTAAGGGCTGATTGTCGTCTCGCCGTTTCGTCGTCTCTTTCCGAGTATGAGCCGCTCTTTTAACGCGGGCTCCGGAAGAACTGGAATAAATCCCCTCCTTCCGCCAAATTTTAATTTTCTCCTCCGGTCCTCCTCCGCTGGTCTTTAAGCTAAACACTCCATTCTCAGCTTGTTTGTACTGTGTTATCTCCGTAAAATGTAGCTTCTCGAGCTGGAAGACTATCACTCTTTTAATAAAAACCATCTTGTTTTGATAATCGCATTTCGCTTAATCGATTTTGCATGCATTTGCATTCCAAATGGGGTTCGGCTTAGGCCGCGCTAATTCTTTCCTCTTAAATCTCGCCTTGGCCGGCGCTGGGACAGTGCCCCGCCGGACGCAGATTCGCAAAGCGCTCTTGACAGTAGGCTTGTTCGGATTCCCGAGTATCCTAAAGTATGGCTTATATGCCTTTGCATTATCATGCAAATTCTGTGCTGTTATAAGTTTGGATTTAGATTTACGAATCTCATTATATGAGCGCATTACAGCAATTTTTATGCCTTTATATATTTAGAAGCTCACAGTTTGGCTTGAAATTGTAGTTAGTTTGTTCGTTTGGAAGATAATACAACGTACATTGATAAATAATTGTGCACGTCTACATTTTAATTTAATCTTATTTGATATTTTATACTTTCATTAACACGGTTCTGATCTGCAAAACACTATATTCTTTCAATATGTTGATTTATTCATATTCGTGTATCAATAAATAATATAACAACACATTCATTTATCTATAATGTAAAATCTTACACGCGTACAAAAATTATTTTTGGTGTTTTATTTTTAAAATAGTTGAAGTGAGAGGAACGTCAGAAATAATCGTTTTTCCGATAAAAAATGGAAGAATGTTTGTCAATTTATGTATAATATACGAGTATTATTATCTAGGGATGATAGAATTGTTCTGCTTCCCAAAACATTTGACATAAGATTTATTTTATACATTTGAATTATTAACTTCTGATCCTACAGAATAGCACATACTATTTCGTACTAGGTCATTTTCTATTTTTTTAGACTAGACCAGCTTTTCGACTTTATGCCATCCTATGGCCAGCTGTCATCTATGACCGCCCATAGAGCATTTTTTTTATTTTCTCAACTTTTCAAATAACAATAATTCAATTAATCAAATAATTCAAAAAACTTAAATTTTTATTAACTCAAAGTAGAACCTATATATTCCTTTAAGAATGTTAAAGAACGATGAAGCCTCGTCCTAAATGGAATTTTTCGTTCGAAAATTTGGAGCCATTTTTAAGAAAATGGCTTTTAAGCGTTACTGCAAATGCGAAATATAAGCTCTTTTTCACGGAAAACTTTTGGTTTTTCGAGAAACTTCATTGGAAGTCATTTGAAGCATTGCCACTTACAAATGCAATAATGTAAATCGGCAGAGCTGTGCATATTAATGGCGTGAAAGATATTTAAAAAAATTACATTTGCGTGATTTTGAAAAAACAAAAAAAATCCAATCCTTCTTCCGAATTATCTTCATATACTAGTGGGTATGAGGGTTTTGGCTGAGAGATAAACATGCTTTTTTAAGTATTGATCGCAATTCACGTTCAGCACCCCACCTTTGTCATCGTCTCTTAAAACATGGTTGGCCAAGCAGCTTGCTAGATAGCGACTGGCATGGTCTGAACCCGTGCGGACAGCACGGAAGATGGTTTGCAGGACAGTGGGTGGTCCAGTCTCAACTCTCTGATGTGCTTAACAATCGAGAGAGGAGAAGAGAAAGATTTCTACTATAATAGCCTATCTCCCGCAAGGTTATCTGCAATTTCAGTTCTTTCTCACCGTTTCGGTGGATGCCTTCTCTCAAGGTTGACGTGTCTTGAAAGCGGTCCAACACATCAACAATAAGAATTTCTTTTCTCATAATTCTGTTTCACTTTTGTATTTTCATGAGTATTTTGGTTCATAGAGTTTGTTTTTGTCACAGAGAGTACACTGACGCTTGAGACATCTTGCCTGTTCTCGCGTGTAGAGAGGTCATAGGCCCTATGAACACAGACCATTGGTGTTCTCCAGATTCTCCGGGCATTTGTTAATTACACAGATCTTTAAAAAAATATTTTATACCCGTTCGGCCCTTCACGCCTTTGGTGGGGGGTATTGTTTACAAAATGTACATTACATGAATATATCAGTCTTTTAGTTTCATCAGGGCATAAGTATTTTATAATTTCAGGGTATAAGTTATTTTTTAATTAAAGTAAAGAATAGTTTGTTTGTAATCAGACTTAATTACAATTAATGAACTAAATACCAAAAGCGCTTCTGTTCCAGTGCAATTGAACAATTTGTTTAAAAAATCTTTCAATTTACAGGATTTTCACTATTTTCTTGTCAGCACAACTTATTTCTTTTTATTCGCACACATACAAATCATTTGATGAGAAATAAATGCAGGCTCCTGAGAGATAAAGGCCAGTGTTCTAATTTCGAAAATTATCACTGTTCTATGTAATCCGAAGATGGATCCCACTATAAAACTAGATTGCCTCAGCAAATCCTGCTTTTCTTAAAACGTTGAGAATAAAAATCGCTAATTTGTCAGGAAGTGTTGATAGTCTAATGTAGGTTAATCTACGAAACATGTCTTGCAGCTGCAGGTGACATAAACGAGGGAACATTTATACGTGTCCTAAGGTCAAATCAATCGGTTCCACGAAAAAAATTCGATTAATTGAGTGGGCAGTTTTACAAGTTTTCTCTGCATTCTTTAAGGGTGGAAACATTTTAGAGATGAATAAATAAAACCTCTGTATTTAATAATTGAATAAAGTTCTTCCACTCTCATTATATAATTCTGTTATTTAAAGGCCGTAACCGGTTGCATAATGATAATTATTACAATACAGACTTCATTATGATACAGGTTCTTGACCAATCGCAAAGAAGTTTACAAACCAAGAATTGACATTGACTTAATCATTGAGTATCTTTCTAGTAGATGTTTTGTTTGATTTTGTTCATTAAAATTGTATTTAATATTATATTATGCTTGTCGGTTCTAATTTACGACGTGTCGTTCTGTATTAGTATTTTTTACGTGGAATACTATTTAAAATAAATGGGATAGTATTTTTACTTTGATCTATATGACTAGCGCAGCGGTAAACCAAAACCATCTGCGCAGAGTACGGTAGGGAACTGTCCGCGAGGTGGCCTTGGCTGAATCCTGCATGTGAACTCCCACGAAACGATTAAATTTTGAAAGTAACTATAGTTGTAGAAAATGTTTGATCTTATCGCGTTTTTCGATTTGGGGAAGGGTTTGTTCCTTTTCACTCCCCTGTCTCCCCTCCGTGGCGTACTACTATTCACTTGAGCACCGCCTCCTTGTAAACAGTGTTGTATAGGGCAGAGTTGGGTTCATTTGGATTATTGGAAATGTTTTTTGCAATTGCGGCAGTAATTCTTAACGAATTGTCATGAAAATTCCTAAAAATCATTATTAAAAATTTGGATTTAAGGTTCGAGATGAACATTGAAACTAAAAGTAATACATATTATGGTTAAATTGCTATGTAATTTATTGTTTTTCATCTATAGACTATGTCCCAATATTCCCTAACAGTTGAACATAATTAATAACCATGGCATTTTCTAAATTAGTTCAAATTGATTCAATATTGTTTTTGACTAAATGATATACCAAGGCCTATTTCTCTTTGATCATAGGAGAATTTTATATATTCTCACTAAAATATGCAGATTTACCGATAATGCAATCCTGTTCCTTATTCCAGTACTCACAAAATATAATATAGTACAAAATAAAACGTGTTATGACACACGGAAGGGAGTCACATTATTCGTTTTAAATTCCAACCGAGGCGACGTTATGAGTTTATTACATTTACAATTCTTTTTATTTATTTGTTTTTAAATTCTCTTTTATTCCATTATTTTTCTATTTAAACGCAAATATTGTATATAAGGTGTAATCTCTGAGCTACGTAGAAATCTTCTTTTTCAGACTTCAACTTACTAGGGGGAAAGTGTCTCTCGCTTTAAATTTCGGATCGATTGCCTGAAACAGCAACTATATCGACAACAAGGGTCTTCGGCGGCGGATCCCGCAATGTTTGAGCAAGTAATTACATCCACGGGCACTTCGCTACGTTTGTCACTGGATCCTCGTATAATTGGTTGGCACGTGGCTCCAGGGCGCGCTATTGCTTGCTTTACGCGCAGAAATACGAGCACTCGTCAGCACAACTACCACACGAACAAATATTGTTTTCCAGAAACATACATTTGGCAATAAGAAATTTCCCACTGACGAGCGAATAAATAACAATATTAATCACATTTTTGAAAACAAATTTATGTATTCATTTATCTTAAAAACTAAAATGTGACGTTTTTTCGTTCCGAGCGTTCAAACACACTGATTACTTCATCCGGGATAAAGACACATCTTCCGTTCTCGTGATTCTGAAAATACTGGATACTAAGAACTTCAAATAAAGGGTAACAAGACGGTATTGCTCTTATTCGTGTTTGTTTTTATTGAGTTCCCAATGTCAATATTAATTGGAAGTTAATAATTATGCCACTGCTCATCATATAACTTGCCATAAGGGCTAGTATACTCGGGTTTCAAAAGTCTAACCGATGTCGTTTTTTTTATTTTGTTTGTTTAAGCTTGCAAGCGAAGTGGCAATTACGCTCACTAACATCACGGGCCTCGCCGCGCTCACCCGTCAACGTGAGTTTCGACAGTAGCTGAGGTAGAACTTTCCTTCTGTATCCCATTTCAGGCGCACATTCGAAAATTTTACATTAATTAAAAATAAAATATATTATTGCACGGAAACTTCAACTCCGTATTTATTGCTCTACAATATTAATTGCTATACAAGCATATTAATCAGATTTAGTTTTTGATAAATCAGATAACGTAAAAACTGTTGACTGCATTTCTCGAGGGATTAACAACTGAAGTGTGTCTTTTCTACAAAAAACCATACATTTATAATCAGGGAACATGCTACACTTTAGTTTTACGAGCCTTAATCTTAATATCAGGAAAAGTAAGCAATTTGCTGTTTTATATCTCACAAAATCCTCACAGACATTCAATCATCTCATTCCACACACACATTCAAAAATTTGCATCGACAACCAATATTGACAGTGTATTCCTAAAATAAAGAATCCGGAGGCGTGATAACCGCTGGGGCTGGACAGAACCAGTGTAATAAATACATAAGAAAATATAAGGAGGGAAAATACGTGTACGTGATGTGTTTCAGTTGGAATTGATTCGAACTCAACAGTACAAAAAACCTACCAATTCCGCGACCCGCATATATGTTGAGAGTTTCTGTGAAAATCTGTTCGTCGATGGATTTTCGAGTAGAGTTCAATCATTGTGGCGGGAATTAGGATTAAATGTGTTTGAGTGAATGAGACACAAGTGCTTGGGGTCTGCTCTCTCATTCGCACGTAAGTGCTCTCTCTCTCCCCTCTCTCTCAGACACACACACACACACACACACACACATACATACACGCGACTAAACACACATATAGTACACATGAGTTAAAAATGCTGAATGAGTGTTTAGCTCAGATAATGTACATTTACGGCAATAGTTACACCATTTCATTCTGGATTTTTTTTATCTGAAAAAAGTACAAATGTATTTTCCAGATGATAATCGATTTGCGTACACTTTTCTTTTGCGTCCTACACGTAGGCATCATCTGGCTGCGTTTGGGTATATAGTTCTTTAGTTATATAGTTCTCTATAGCAACACTCAATTGTTTATTTGAAACTACTTTTTACTCTGAGTACTACGTCTTCAAAAATGTCAAGAACTATTTCAGATTTGTATTCGTTGCCCTGCGCAACATATCTCACGCGATACATAATTCAACGTGGAACAAGATTATTTATCATAGGTAATGCCATGAGTGTTGTGGAATTTATCAGAGAATTTCCAAAGCGCGCGTGGTATTTATTAGGACTATTCCACGAATGAAATTACGTCCAACGGAGTTCAACAACGCACAAAATATTGAAAATATATTGGAATCGAAGACATTATGTTATAGTA
>BOPP01000300.1:656339-798839 GCA_017312745.1 Gryllus bimaculatus | reverse complement strand
TATACATAGATGGTTTGTAAAGTGATAAAATGAAATACATGTCAGCAATATAAAGCATACTAAATCTAAAAAAAATATACCTTAAATCTTCTAAAATGTACATTTTTTAAGATTTTTTAATTTTTGAACTTCCATAAATTAAAAATATAATTGTAAATTGATATACAATCGACGTCGGTTTTAGTTAATTTCTGAAAACTATGGTTCGCATTATCACAGTTTCTCTACATCACTGTTTCAATAATATATCTGCAATAGCAAAAGTAAACTAGTTTCTCTTCAATGACTTAATCTATTAAGGCTTTAGTTCAGTAAAGTATCCAAAAACAGTGAATTTGCAATTTCAATATATTAATTTAGACTTAAAATGATCCTTATTCCAGAATTTGTAAGCCCATTTCATTACATTAGTCTTAGAGAATAAATACTGAACGACTTGAAATATGTTTTGAGGTTTTTTGATTATCTATATGGTGACTATATAGAACTGTTCCAACTTTTCTGCAACTTTTCCTATAATTAAATATGAAGACGTCATTGCAGCTAGTTTAAAATTGTTATCGAATCTAACTTAATCTTTAATATTAGAACCAACCATTTTTTCTTTACAGTTTACCTCTCAGTTGAATGACCGTTATGCAAAACGCGACCACACTGCAAATATCAAATTTAACAAAAGGCGCTTTCTAAACAGCTGAGTACCATTCCTTTTATATTTACTATGGATCCAAGTTCTGTGTGTTCTTATATTTTGACGCAGAAAAACTAAACCTTATTATCCTATAAATTGCAAAAAATAATTAATGATAGGTATTGTTAATTAAAGAATAATGGGAATTGTAAATATTCATCCCACACATAAGTTACATTGTTTTCGGCGTTCGTCGTTGATTCAAATTTTAAAACGTGTACCAAATTTTTAAGCCATTTTTCAACAATACTTATATTCGTAACTGGATGAATTTTTTACTTAAATTCATTAATTTTAGGTCTTTAATTGATGTCAAGAGCATTTTAAAAAATATTAGTAATTATTGAGTAATAATACATAGAAAAAGGAAATATTCGTCACTCCGCGCATTTCCACAAGTTCATTTCATCATTGTTCCTTGGCCACTTTCAGTTGCCGTAAATACTATAAAATAACTCACTAGACCTTCCATCTGAACATTATTAATGTTATTTGAATTTGCAAGTATTTTTCTTCGATGTTTATTTCATGTTTTGTTTGTAGCCGAAGTGGATAGTTCACTGTACCCAAATCATCTAAAGTTTACTTGCAAATGATAGCGATCGGGTCCAGTGAATTGGTTCACCATTGCCTAAAGTTTACTATACTTGAGTTCTTTATATCCAGAGTCGACTGCAATAATTAGCAGGGCGATTCATACGTATAAAAGGGAGGGGGAGAAAATGTATTATTGACCCTTCAGTATACGCGATCAATCTTTCAGATAAACGAGTTATTCTTTTGTTGATAACGAGTCATGCAAATTTCTGAGAACACAATCCTTCTCAGAACATTTTTGTTGTACTTCTCTGAAGCCATAGGTTCATGTTCGCGTCGATAAGATGTCTGCAATCGTTTCTAGAATAATCTCAATTGAAACGTGAGCGGCGTAGCATCTCATAGATATGCGCTTGTAGTGAAGTGACTACTGAGAATCAGTGTGAACGTGACAGATAAGTCCGTGTTTGGTATACACAAAGCTGAGTCATAAGTTTGCAGCATTCGCCTATTATTTATGCCTTTATATTAAACATTGTATAGTAGGTATTAAAATTTCGATGTCAATAAATTTGTTTGATGTGCTGAAACGCGTAACATTATGTTTGTAAAGCAATAATAACGAACAGTCAAATGATGCATAAGAGAGATCACCTCTTGTACCCGAGTAACTTTTGGTAGCTCTTGTGTTACCAGGTTGCGTGTTCAAAGTGCGTGTACGCCTGCAGTGCGGCAACCCGCTGTTCTCTGTTGTTGTGCGGGTTTGCAAGGCAAACTCGTTTAGATCGCGGAATTACATATTACAATCACATTGCTAGGATTTTAGTATATCCTGTTCATATACTTTAATTCACACTATGACAAGCGCATTGCATTAATGAGTGCTGAGAGATCAATTTTCATATGACTAAGGGTTGCATGGACGCATTCGCAGTTGACATTGGCTGAAAAAACGTTGCATCGTTTTTGTGGTCGGTAGTTTTTGTTTAGTGAAGTGCGTTGCAGAATGGTAAGCCGTGCTGAATACACCCACTTACGAAAGAAGCATTTTCTTCATGTGATTGACCTATGGTTGCAAATGCTTTTCATGCATTCCACATATTGAGCAATTGAGCAAGATTTGGATTTTATTAGGTCAGGATCTTATCTAATAAATAGATATCCATATATAATATATTTTACATCGTGCGCCAGGAAATTGTCTCCGCACTGAGACGAGTCAGGTCTTCCCATTAAAAATAGAAATGATGTTGGTAGCAAACAGATCGCAGGGAAACAAGTGAAGGGGACAACAATTCCATCATCTGTTATGATTGAGGTGAGAGCGGTATCTACGTTTTCTTTTGTTACTAGATGTATCTCGTGCTACCAACATAACTTCTGCGGCTGACAATCTCACAAATAATATAGAAACAATACCGGACACTCGGCGATATTATAGGAGGCACTTCAAGCTAGCGACCCTACAGTGGTCTAACCTGTCAGAACTATTGTGATATCAAGTACGAAGTGTATAATTTAGAAATATTTCTAGTTTACTTACGATTATGTTTACTTACGTTCCGCAGAGAGATTGGAAAGATATTGTATATGTGTTGAAATTAGAATTAGTCGCCGATTTTCTAGATCACGTCTTTAGATTCGCTAATAAGTAGTTGTCTCCCATTAAAAGTATGAGAAAGGTTCAAAGTATCCTGTGTTATCTACACTGTATTTGACTCTCACCAGCTCACTGCGGAAAGACTTTCCTGGCGCGTTGTCACCGCGATGTTGATTTTGCCGCGCACGAAGAATCTATTGGGCACACCGCCACACAAGGAGCCCAGGAATTGTGCATTTTGAAGTCCTAGCAGGAAGTTTATGAAACAAAAATATACAATGGGCGCTGCTACTCCACCGCTCAGGTATAGCCCCATCTTTACATGGCTACATGTGACGGGCCCGACTCGCGGCGTCACCCGGGGCGCAAACTCCCACCGTCTCCACCGCCCGCGAAGTTGAATTTAGGCATGATGGATTCTGAGTGATAACCTGCCATTGCCACCCACAACCCACGACGTATCAGGAGGTACCAGGGTCACGCTTCACCTCAGAGCATCAACCGATGTCACTGATATGCCTCTGACCGGGAGGTCCTAGGTTCGAGTCCCTAGGTCTAATTTAGTTGCTGCCTGGAGGAGAATTCCACCGACCTGCTACTCTGTTCGGTAATTTTCCGTGGTTTATCCGATTAAGACCAGGCGAATGCCAGAGCAGTACTGGGTGTGCTCCACGACAGTCTAACCAGGAATTTGAACTGTGTTTAAAATTTCTTTCTATTAAGAACTACAAAGGTTCATGCTAGGTCGCCAACTGGAGGACAATTCTAGTGACCGACTGCTCCCATTAGTAGTTTTACGTGCTTTCTCCGGTCAACAACAGGCGACTGCATTACCCTAACATACGGGCAACGGACCGCGTGCGATCTTTCCTTCTTCCTTGTCATATACTCACCCCTTACTAACACACACACTTACATGCTCTACACTACCGCACATGCCAAGAGACTGGTCTAGAGTTTAGTGCTTGTCCCGACCAAGACGTTGCCCCGCGGGTGGGAGATACCTGGTTGGGAAGAACCCTACTAGCCGACGATAGGTCGGTACCGGATCTCGCCATCCAACTGGGGAAGACCACGGCCACCTCCCGAGAAAAATGCACTACACTTACGGGACTAATATTATTCGTCGACCCTCCCGAAATAACTGACAATCAATCCTTACGCCCCACGTGATTTCGGGACCCGGCGAATGTCGTGCACTGCGAACGCTTGTTTATTCTAATGCTGATAACGAGAGAATGATTATAAACGCGCCGCCATCTGGCGCAGTCGCCAAGTCCGAGGATGTGGCCATAGACGGTTGGGTGCTGCCTCTATCACTGCCCGGCTAGTGTGACTCCGGAGCGCTCGTAATAAGGCAAATTAGTTCAGGTCGGTTATGACAGCAAGAGCACCCCTTATACGTGCAAATACGAGTTGGCACCAAACTTGAGTTAGAATGCGCTAAAAGGTATTCGCGTAACAAGTTGACATAACGCTAACACAACTCATTTATATCTCATTTATTAGTCTAATTTAATTCATGTGTATCCATATTCAAGCCTTTGTTTTCGCGCAACCATTGTTACAATATATTGGCTAACATATTGTTAATACTATCTAGTCTGCATAACCAAAGACCTACTCATTTTATCATACATTATAATTATGTATTATTTATCACTAGTAAAATGTGGTGTCACCGATCATGTAAACGTTTTAAAAATTCTTTCATGTGTTGAAAATTTCTTTCATACATAATTTCTTTCATGCCCAGCTTTGTTAAAATATGTTCTGTCAGTATCTGGCATTGAACGTACTTAAAGGTATATGATCTAGTCTTATTGCAATTTCAAAATTATAATCGCTCTAACAAATATTTGCAGGATTTGATGCTAATATTTAAATTTTAGTACAGCTACATTTTTACGTTTTTCTTGCTAGCTTGCACAAAAATGCACATAGCATATTTTCATGCTAAATGCAAAAATTTGCTGCACAAATGCTAAATGCAAATATGCAGATCATTCCCATATATTTCCGACAATTCTGTCGCAACATCTTTTACAACATTATAGTCTTACCCGGATTTCCTTAACACTTCAGTTGTTATTTAATATATTCAATTTTAAATTTCTTAAATATAATAATAAGAAATAACAAGCTATAACGTATCAGTAAAAGTTATTTCAAAATACAAATGCATAAAGATATTTGAGAGTTAAAGAAAAAGCTCTGAATATCGTAAGTTAACGTATACCTCAGCTGATTCCACGCCTTTCAAAATTCTAAAACCATATATTAAAAACGTGCACCACTGAGTTATGTTCAAATCTAATAATGAGTGTGCCCAAAGTGCGCTTGTCGGAGTGATAATATAAATATTGTAAGTTTCTTCATATTGACATTTCATGAATTCACACTCAACAGTACAACAAAAATATTTTTAATTGAGCGGCCCCCCACTAGCAGATGTTTCTTTTTTCAGAGTAGTAGGAAAGAAACCGAACTGTCTGTCCCTGGCTCGGCAAGAAAGGGAGACGAAGAAGGATGTCTGCTGTTGTTTAATGTGAAAGTGAAGGAACAGGCCTGCTCCAGGGAGCGGCAGCGCATTCGCAGCAAAAGCCAGACGAAAACAGGAAACGGAAAGAAATTGCTACTTGGCTGGTGAGATATGGGGAACGTTTAAGAGGGGAAGAGAAGGTTTCGTTGGGGCAGAATAGATTTGAGTATAGTGGGTTGAAGTGGGGTGTGGTTGGAGATGGGGTAGGGTAGGGGGATTTGGATTCGGTATGGCGACGACGGATGGGGAAGGGTGATTAGAAGGGAGGAGGGGGAGGATGAAACTGAGAGTCGGTGAAGTGAAAGAAGAAAAAGCTATTTGGATTATTTTATTACACAGGAACAGTGTCGGTGTTGGCAATAATGGTAGTTGCAATTGCAAGGTTATTAATAGAGGCAACACAAATGTAATGACTTCATTTTGTTCCGTAAAACAAGCGACCGATGAGAAAAAATATACTTGTACCTACTATCATGTCAGCTTGCTCGCACTTCGCCACAGTGGTATGTACATTTGTATAAGTGGTTACTTTGAAAACCACTTGGACGGCCCGTATTGCTGGGATCACTGACGCGTTCGACAGTCTGCCGAGGGAAACGAACCATCGATGAAAAAGGGAAAAAAAACGAAAGAGGAGAAAGAGAAGGTTAAGTCCGTGGGCAGGAAGGATCGAGGCGGGCCGGCCCAGAGCGCGCTGTAATCATTCATTAGAGGGACGCCCTAGGAAGTTTTCCTATTACTGCTCGTAAGAAGAGGATATTGAGTGAGAGCTCGGACGAGCTGCGGCGAATGGGGCAGGGCCCGCGGGGCGGAGAGGAGAGAACGGGAGGGGATGGCGGTGGAAAAGGGGGTAAAAGAGGGGAAATGGACCTCACCCATCCTGTCCTCTCCGCGGCGACCGCCCCTCCGGAACCGGAGGAGTCGCAGGGAGGCATTTGTTTAGCGCGCGCTCGTCGCGGCAGATATGAGAATCATTTTTCTTAATTGAAAGAAACAATGCAATATCGTGAGGGAAAAACAGAAAAGTGTTCGACTAATAACGACAACAAAAATTTAGAAGAAATAAGTTTGGAATTCTCACTGGTACTGAGCAAATTAATGTTTATTTTCGAGATTTTTTTGCCACATCCGTCCGAACATTTGTTGTCTGATAGTTTATCTTCGTAGTGGAAGAAAAGTTCTAAAGATGACCCTTGAAATATAAAGTAAGAGATCAACGGTTTGCGTTGTTTCTGCATGTTTTTTTCCCCTATTTTCTTAGATGGACGATTTCAAGAAGAATAAACATTTATTTTTGGCATTATAAATACCTAATAAGAAGAGCGTAAAAATGTACCCAAACTTAATAACATTTATAGCGAAAAGTATCATTGCCTTGGAATTATATAGCGTAATCCGTATGTTACACAGAAGAGAAAAACAATTTCTATATACTTAGAAAGACACTGGGTATTGAAGGAATTAGGAAAGATGACATTCGTGTGAGTGAATTGAAAAAGAAGATATTCTTCTTGATGGACAATTATTGAAAAAATGCAACTGGTTAACTCGTAAAGAGTTAATTCTGACATTTACCAAAATAGTAAAGCTAAATAGAGAAATTATAGCAATTACAAGCTTATTTTGAACATTTAAAACCAAATTATGGTAAATGGTACAAATCAGTACACTTTGGAAACGGAATTGTCCAGTTTTTCTGTTAATAAATTACTTTCTTCTGGTTCTATCTTATTGGCTCTACTTCCTTAAAACACCAATTGTGAGTTATAGAACTGTTTGCTAATGGTATTGGTACATGAAGAAATTAATTTCGGTTAGAAAATTTCACAACCAAGGCAAGAAATCAACGATTAGATTATGTTTGTCGGATTTCATAAAATAACTTCCAATATTATTTACGCAAAGCATTTTTATTAAATAAAGCGGATTGGTCGGTAACAAATCTAAAGAAATAAGAGTAGGAACCAAAAGAGGGACAGAAAAACCGGAAGGATGCAAGTAATATTCCTCGGAATAAAAAGCGAGACCGGCAGGAGCCCGAGTCACGAAGAATAAAAACAGAGTCGAGCCCGCGTATATGGGAACCGACGACAAAAAAATAATAAAAAACGAAAGCCTGAGGGGCAGAAGAGCCGAAATGAAATTCCCCGTCAGGCCAATAGGACGAGTCAAAGGCGCCGCTGTTACCGTCACCGCCACAGTCTCTGATCTTCAAAACGATAGAAATATGAATAAGGTGCATCCGAAAATACGGCATTAGAACGATGCCGACCTACAACTATTATTACAGACGAATACAATGTTGATTCACATAGCAAGCATACTTTGAAATCGGTTGAGTCTGTGTAACATTCCGAACAACAAAAAATCACATTACACTCTTATTAGTTCCACGCACCTTATAATGAAATTTAATATTGCAGTAATTTTCAAAGTGCTTCATTTCTCTGTTTCTCCTCCTCACGCCCACAAATATGTGCCAGAATATGCAACGTCGATATAAGCGCTTTCACCGCAACTCGCATTAAAGCGTGCATGGAAAAGAGCATCGGAACGCACAGCGTGCAAGCGGCGTAGGTGGTCTATAATGAAGCTTTCGTGGCTCGCCGCAACGCAGCGCCGCAATCGATACGCGTCTCGTATGAGAAGTTATGCGCTCGCAGCGATATATCCGAGTACAAGAATTATTATACGAGCAGGCGCCGATACAAATCTAATCAAATCATAGATTAGAATCTGCAGGATGTAATAATTTTCAGCACACCGCTACATGGCAGCTTCCATTACGCATACGATTGAATCATTTACAAGTTCATTACTCAATGGATGCGCGGACCCATGGAGGGCTTTCCACTGAACATTGCGGTTCCAAGGCGAACTTTTCTCTCAAAAATGTTCCCTTTCAAATATACGTTGCACAGGCCCGCAAATGATGTGAGCATAAGTAATATTGTGATGGGTTATATTGGGCTGTGTGAAAACCATTACAAAAGTTTTAAAAAAACAGTTGGGAAAGAAACAAAATAGAACCACTTGAACGACAGAATTAAAATATACATAAAAGAGCGAGAGAAGGAAGTTACCGGCTCACGAAAAAGAAGGAAAATAAATTGGTAAGGTTATTTTCGGACTCATGAGAAATTTTCGGGATAAGTAAGATAAATAATAAATAGAAAACAAAGACGGACGCCAATTATTAAACGACGTGACACGTGATTGAAGTAATATCCAATCGGAAGGAACGTGAGTACGAGGCAATTGAAGGGGGTGCGCAGCAATGAGTAAGAACATACAGAATTAGAAGCTATCGGTAAATTGAAAACCGAGCATTACGGCTTGTGGGACAGAAGGGACTTAGCGTGGTGGAGTACGGATTCTGAGACGCCAACGCAGTTCGTGTTGTATAAGAATTCGTAGTAACGATACTCAACTGTGAGACAAGGAAATGGGAAATGTAAAACAAGTACGCAATTTATTTGTTAATAGTGCGATGGTTTTTAAAGGATGGTAATTTGGGGTTTTATTAAAAACGGACTGAAAGTGGAAATCAGAAGAGAACGAGCTACAAGTTGGTGTGGACTGATGAATCTGGAAAATGATTATTACCTGTTATCAAAGAAACATGCTCAGGAGACTAAAGGAAAGTGTACAAGCATTTAAAATAATTTATGAAAGAAAACCCAGTTGTGTCATAGAGTTAAGAATAAACTACAGGAGATAATCAAAAGGGAGTATGGCCATGAGAAGTGATGGGGATGGTGTAAATGTTTTTATAAATATTGAGTGAATGTTATGATTTTTCCATTGTTTATTTGTAGCGACTACAGCGGAACTGTGGGTTTGTAAGTAAAGATGGTTGAAACAAAATTGAATAGTTTTAATTAAAGATGAATATGTTTTATTCATTTTAAGCGGGTATGCACGTGTGTATGTATTCTGCCACAACAGCTCCTTATGAGCTAAGGCTAACCAGCAGCGTTCCGGCCTTGCGACCATGGGTTAAGGGGTACATAGCCCTTCCTAAGCTGTATTGCAATTCCAACCTGAGAAGTGAGCTTTCTCATTGTCACACAGCAACAGATTCTGGGGCACTGCAAAGATAGCGTACAATTAATTTTTGCCCGACCGGGAATCGACGCGGGGTTGCGCAGTGGAAAAAGAGCATGCTAACCAACGAGAGACCGAGATACATTCATTTTAAGTGCTAGTTCAAATTCAATAATAGAAATTCCCTATGTAAATGTTCATGCTTGGAATCTAGTATGGGCAAGTCTGTCGACTCGCGTATATATATATATATATATATATATATATATATATATATATATATATATATATATATGACCCGTTAATGATTTAATTTTCAAACTAACGGAAGTAAAAGCTAAATTAAATAATAAACATAATTACTGAGTTACGCCGGGTCTGTCGGAAAATAATTAGTGGTATTTTTAAATAATTTATTATTATGAGTAAGAGAGGAATGAGAGAGATGCAATACTTTTCCATTATCTAGAGATGTTCGAAAACTATAAGATAATTTATTTATTCCCTCAAAACCAAAACCGCTCTGTAATCGCATAAAATGCAACATCAAATTGCGCATCAAATTTTAGGCGGTGTGATAGGTCCTCCAGCTTAGGACAAAAAAACAGATAGAGCCGCCAAAAGTCTCAGCTTTGTATTGGTTGACCGGGGAGAGAATTTTTCGAAGAACTAAACATCCTCAGTGTGATGTGCGTAAATAAACGTTCTTAATTCTTGAAAAAAATAAATCCGCTTTAATTTTCCGACCTATTATATTCAAAATTCTCTTAGCCAGAAAACAACTTAAAGACATATTAAAGTGACCCAAGCCTATTTCCCTCTGTTCTCTCACAGATAATGTGAGAATCGAAAGAAATACGGGAAGAAAGTGATCAATAAAAGTAAACATTGAATACACGATTGTCACACGATTTCCTCCTACTAGAAAGAAACAAACGAAATCAATATAAATTCATAATGAGATCAAATTGCTATTAAATTCTGAAATATTGAATAAGATAATTAATAATTTTAAACTTAATTATCTGTGTAGAATGCTAATAATGCAAAATCAGAATATGCCTCAATTATATCCAATAACGTTTAAACGTTTCAAGTATTATCCAATAACGTTAAAATGCATAATCAGTGATACTTTGGTGGTTTCAGTTAAGTATTTGTTATTCTCTCGAAGAATCATTTTTAACAGAATATAGATGTCTGCATTATAGATATCACAGTAAGCTGTAAAGAGATCCAACGTATTTTATTGAATTTTCGGCTACGAATATTATTAATACTGCTCTGTGAATTGCGAAATGCAATTGTGGCTGGTAACTGGAAGTAAAAAAACATCCGTATTGACCAAGCCAATACCACAGAAAACCACCAGAATGAGTTAATGTGTGTGATAATAGCTCTGACAGAATAATTTAGTATCAACAGTTTTCTACGTGAAAACTTGAAGTACACGGGAATACGACACGTCCAACTGATTTTTTCATTGCGGAGCGTACTTGCCAGCAATTCCAACGCAGTCATCTAGGAATGGATCTGTATTTCATTGACAGCCATTGCATACACCACTCCTGAGAGATAAAGATTTTACGCTTCCTTCGAAATGCGTGACCCGTTATGCTTCTCTTCTTCGTTTAAGTTCGGTGAACAAAAACTATATAATGAGATTTAAATAAATTAAAATGGCTAAATTAAATTATTAATATATTATTGTTTGTTATTTGCGCAGTCACTGCATGGGTAGAAAATATAATACTGAAAAACGTCTCGCACTTTAATTGTTCTAGTGTTGTGGCCAGGTTACAGTGTAATAAATGCTTTGTATGATAAATATTTTACGCTGTTGTGCAGTTTGAAATATTTATCAAATGCATTTTTTACGCGAAGCATCAAAGATACAGTACTTTACAATTTAGAGGTGGCATCGCTAGCCGAATTCTTTAACTGAGCTTCTTGAAATCACGGAAGATTAGCGATTCGAGCCTCCGCGGTTTCCTAGTTGGGTGACCGTCTGAGAACTCTGGGATCCAACGACGTCGAGCCGAAGAGATACAAGGCAATAACTGACTTCTATTGACATGACTGACTAGATTAAAGGATTGTTTTCAAATTTTTAGTTTTCTGAAGATACTTCACACTCGAATTGTTTACTAATTCACGCAGTTCACGCTGTGACAACCTCGAACGCTTACTTCTCGACGCCATCATAAGTACAACTAGCTTTTAAAAAATGATTTCAAACAAAAAATGAGCGAAATCCAACGACAATGAAGGAAATTGCAGCCTAATCTCTCCTCAAGAGAATTTGTAGTACTGGTAACTGGTGATGTAAACCAGAGTTAAATAGTTAAAAATAAGTCACGCTCCTCGGGTTAAAGGACCATAACCAGAAAAAGAAGTCCCGGGATGCAGTCAAGATGTCTTTTTAACTTTCTGATTAAAATAGATTCACCTGCTCAATCCTACTAGTTTCAACATTATCTCCAGAAGCGCTATTTCTATTCTGGAAGATGTTTCGAAGTCAATTCACGGTTGGAAAACTTTCTCATATCGTAGAAAAAGCTGAGCCTGGCATCTGAGACAAGACGCCTGAGAGATAGCGTAATTACAAGCACGTTAGTGCAGATAATATGCTATCGTAGAAATTTAATTAAAACGCGCAGCTAAATGGAGACACTGCTCTGACACATTTTCACTTACTATCTTACTAAAAATGAGCCGTAATCCATACTCATTCCTTCTTCATGCTGCACCCAATAATTTTCACACTTCCAAGATATGGAATCTTTTCTTAGTTCACCGTGGAGTACCTAATTTTTTGATTCGATTAGATTCACCCTCTTGCTGGACCTAAACAGACCCTGATCAGAATTAAAACTCCGTTTTTACTTCACGACGTTTTTCGAACAATATAACTCTCATTTCATATGAATGTTATTTTCTGTCTGATTCAACATTAACATAGCTCTCATTCCTTTTAATTTCTTTGAAAATACCAATTGTTTCTCGTTCCAAAACAAATTGTTTCTCTTTCGCCAACGACACTTCAACACTCCATTTCGTTATCAGCGAGGCTGCATCTCCTACCTCGAAAAAGACACACACCCATCCTCATTTACCAGCAATTCAGCGACAAAAATACGCCGCATCCCCGCTGCCAACCGATTACGCAGTAAATCGAATTTTCAAGTATTTCGAAAACGCGTAGGACGAGCGCCGTCGAACGAAAGAGCGTTAAAATTTAATTGAATACCGGCGAACCTGTTTGGCGGAGCGTTTACCCGGAATTAGCCGTGTTTGCTCTGTCAACAATGGACAGGCGCCAGGCATACGCCACGCCGCGCCGCGCGGCAGCGGCGTGGCCCGGGGATTGTGGAGTGCCCAGCCGTCACGAGCTGTCGCCATGCAATGCACACCAGCCGTTTTATTCCGTGCGCTAGTGGTGGGATGAGCGGCTCTGTAAAAGAATCGAATCGCCTATTTAAAAATTTACAATTTGATTAATTGACTTTCAGAGATCTTAATTAGTCGATTTTTGATTAAACTAATAATTCAAGATAATGTTTAAAATCAAAACAACGGATTTTTGGAACCTCTGAAGCTTTATAAGTTTCAACTATGATGCATTAGTGTTTTTGAATGCATCTAAATACAATTGACTTATCTCCAAACAGCGAAATCGGTGAATTGCGCTTCGTGTTGTGGAAATGCTCACACGCAAATCGATTCTCGAGGTCTTTGTGAAAGTTTTTCTAGTAGTATTTGTTAATTTTATCTTCAGATACTTGGGAGATTGGGGGAAATTTGCAGACATAATATGTGAAACAGAGCAGAATAGGTTTCAGTTGTTTTACTTTGATGTATTTTTCCAGAAACAAGATATTTTGTTACGCATAGAGCAATTATTAAAAAGTATTGATAATGGTCTTACCGTATTATGAGAAGCTGTAAAATGAACAAAAATACATGGTTTTATGCTATGCATTTTACTCCGGTAACAAATATATGACAAAAACCAGATAGATACATCGTTAAAATGTTTGTGTTGTAACGAATAATTCATTACATGAAAAAAACCACTCTTCCTGGAAACTACTTCAAAACCAGTCAATTGTGGCTCCATCAGTATATTCTTATTTAAATTGTTAGTCATCAATAAAATATTAAATGGTCAATGGAAACAATCTTCATTTTTAGAAAATATTATTATACGATTCAAAAATTGAAAAATTTCATTGGCAGGTACAGCGAAAAATCGACGATTAATCCTTTAAAGTTTCTTTTACAAATAATGAATTCCGAGCTAATCGAATTGTTCTGTTTTGTCGTTATTGATGAATAAACCAGATATACTTTGACCAGTGCCGCGTACAGGGTATCTCCGATCTCATACTCAGTGGTTTTTAAGTACCAGGGACGGATTCAGAAAGTATTTCAGACGGAAGGGAGGATTTCAAATTAGAACTCGGATAAATTACTTTAATTTTTTAATTGCTAGATTGAAATAAAAAATGTATGAGTATATTCATAATGGAAATAGTGATTTCAATTGGATGAGTTCTTTATAAGATTATGTTGAATAAATTAAGTAACCTTACTAAAAATGTTGACTTCTCCTTTGATCTGTCACTGAATAGTGCTGTGCTGTGTGTGTGAGTGCGTGTGTGTGTGTGCGTGCGTGTGTGTGCGTGTGCGCGCGCGCGTGTGCGTGCGTGCGTGCGCGCATGTGCGTGTGTGTGCGAGTGTGCTTGTGTGCGTGTGCGTGTGTGTGCGAGTGAGCATGTGTGTGCGTGCGTGCGTGTGCGTGTGTGCGCGCATGTGCGCGAGTGTGCGTGTGTGCGCGAGTGTGTGTGTGTGCGTGCGTGTTCGTGCGAGTGTGTGCGTGTATATGCGTGTGTACGCGCGTGTGCGTGTGGGAGGGGGGACAGACATGCCACCACAAGCCATCGCCACGTCATGCTCACGAAGCGCTTTATTGCGAGGGCTGGGCTGTGCAGGCGCGTATGCCGCGGCCCGCGCTCCGCCGCTGTCAAACTTCACATTGATGCAGTGTTTTGACGAGTTTTCGTGTTTTGTTTCGATAATGGATTATGGGTAGGCAAGAGTATAACAAACGCCATAGTACAAAACTCTATACTTGTTTGTCAGGCGTTGGCCAGCAATCAAAACGTGTGTACGCAGTTTTTAGGTGATTTATTATTAATGAAAACAATTACCTAGTTGTGTATTTAATTTATGTTCCAGGCAAATTATAATTTCCAAAACAATGTTAGATGTAATACGAGTGAGGATGTTCACAGCACAACAACAAAGTAATTATTAACTAAGTGAGAGGAAGAGAGAATAATTTCATTGAAATAGTGGTTTGGCTGCATATATTTTGTGCTAAAATTAAAGCTCAACGATAATTTGGAGAGTCGGGCATTACTGACTCAGTATTCTACCATTTGTGTTGTAATTTCGTTGAATAATAAGGGATTAAATGGAACAATAATGTTCTCTTGAATTTACTGATCACAGACTTGGCTTCCACATAATCTCTATGAATAAATATAACCGATTATAAAACTCTGATAATAGTTTCAATAATATCATTTTTTGCAATTGTTTGTTCAGTACCACATGAGGATTTTATTTAGTATCAGTACTTGTGGCTTGAAGTAGAGGTTGATCGAGTCTTCTTTATGCGAACAATTTTGAAGAAGGACGAAACAAGATATGTGGACAACGCTAAAGAAAATAATAAATGCGCGCATGTGCGTGCGGGAGCGTTTAAGTGGCTGTAATCGATTTCAACTCAATAGATGAAGTATCAGTGTTGTCAGTTTACGGGTTTTCCCCCTAAATTTAGTTGTTCATTTGTGTGTTTAGTGGACTGTTTAGAGTGCAAATTAATTTGGGGAGGTTTTTGAGTTTTTTAAATGTTAATTTAAAATATCACAAATTCACAAAACCCCAAAATAGTTCCTTATGATTATTGGAGATATATTTTTTCGAATATAACTAAGCGTAGTAAAACACTTAAAGGCATGTGACTGAATTGCTTTGTTTAAAACACAACCAACAATTGGTAGAGGAAGGCAACACTTTTGATGAACGAATAACAGCAATAAACACGTAATGGAACTATTTCGGTTGAAGTTACGTTTTTGCAAAGAGGTATCATTCTCTCTTTTCACTCATTACAATGAGAGAGACAAGATATATCTTACATTTCTTAATTCGTACAGTGTGAAACTCTTTAAAAAATTATACAATGTATATGTATATATATATATATATATACATATATATATATATATATATATATATATATATATATATATATATATGAACATTATTATATAAATAGGTGTTTTACATATTTTATATATTCAAATATAGTTTTGTGCTGCAAAATATAAATAACATCGTATACAATATTTTTCATATTAATTTAATTTCCATCTATCCTCACATATTTTAAACATTAAACAATCATTTTTTTAATTAGCTGTTTTTGACGTTTTGTTGGCTTTTGCAAGGTTATCTACTGGGAAATACTTAAGATCACCTGGCAACACGGTCCAGTGTTGTATAAGTCATTCACGTAATCGACACTATTAAACCTAATATCTCAAACCAAACCAACCACTTTGTTGATACTTTTATTCATGTTTCAGCTATGTAGAGTAAAAGATTGGGTAGCTATGTAGCTGCTTTTATTCATGTTTCAGCTATGTAGAGTAAAAGAAAGGCATTCTGAACACGATGCCAATTTTCTACTTCTATTCCATATATCGCATTCAAATTTTAGAGTATAAATTAAATTAAAATGAATATGAATCTTCCATTTTTTCATTAGTAAGGTACCATTCACGCGTCGTCGGAAATCGTATAATATCGATACGTGCACCTAACAAAAAAATTAAATTAAGTAGTAATTTTAAATGATATATCATGCAATGAAAAGTTGTCTCAAAATGTTGAGTAATTTTATTTTTTCTAGGTTTTCAATATCGTGTTGATATAATCAATTTAATTTGTAAACAAATACTTGGAATTACTTTTTGCTATTCCCTTAAAGCAGTCATTTCTAAATTGTTAATTGTGAGTTATTTTGATGTTTCTCGGATATAAAGTTATTTTGTCTCAAAACATTGCGTATCATTATATTAAATGCGTCATTATTTTATTATGTATTTTATCATATAATGTCATACCATATCAGTATTTTCTCTTGAAAAATGCCATACATTTAGTGTTTGACTACATGCATTTTTTTAAAAATTTCTGATGTTTTGAGGTAACGATTTTTGTTTGTCTATTTTTGGTATTTAACCATCACAATTCTATTTTTATATTAACTTCAAAATATTTATATGAAGCTGTAAATATCAGGACAAAAGCATCTTTGTCTATATTGGAGGTATATATACAGATGCATCACATCACCATGTAAACAAGTTGTCTTGGGAACACGTCGGTATCTAATCGTTTCTGTCAGAAGGGCCCAACTGTCGGTTCGGACAAGTACAGTTCCTCTGACCGACATGACGGTGATCGTGATGGGTGTGAGTGAAGCGAATTACACTTCACTCCAGATCAGTAAAAAAATGTTTCATCCATCTAAAGCGGTAACCATGCGTAGATATGTTGCATAAAATACGTACAACACTATTCAATGTGTCATGACGTTGACGGTCCCTGGTGACCAATTAACTTTTCAACCCTAGCTATGTGACAGTTAACAGTTTACATTCCGCATACAAAATTAGTACTATGTAACCTGCATAAAGAGTTTTTTTTATGTGCTTGATTATAGAACAGAAACGGTTTAGAGATATGTGTACAAATACGCGTGTTCACATCGACACACAGAAATGATTTTGGACTGTCATTGACCGAGTGCGTCCAAATCCTACAGATTTCGAACTTCATATCAAAAATTACTATTTTACTATACATTCAACTCTCCAAAAAATGAACAGCTTACTATTTTACTTCCCCCCCTCTCCCCGTATATCTCTTCTGAAAAAATGCCTCTGACCCCATAATGTGAACGACCTCGTAATGTGAGAGACGACTCGTAAATGGTGTCTGAAAAAATACAAAAAAAATAAAATATTGTGACTAATTACAATTTTGCGATTATAACATGAAATATGAAACTATTTGGACATGTTTTACATTTCGTTTCTTCAACCCCTACTTCACACACACACACCCACACTTCACACACACACACACACACTTCACACACACACACACTTCACACACACACACACACACACACACACACTCATGCATGCGACGGTGCAGCGCAACGCTCTGGAAGCGCGTGCTCTGCTGCTCAACTATTCCATGAAACTTGAATGCACTTTCTCGCATAATGAGGCCGCCGCATTTCGACTGCTGCATTTTTCATCCGCCCACGAAATAAGCCCAGAATACACCTTCCTTTAAGCAGGTGAAGGCTAATTGAATTTACAATAACAATGGAGTCGCGGCGCTCAATACGGTCGGCCGCGACTGGTTTTGCGT
The DNA here is from genome assembly GCA_017312745.1 of Gryllus bimaculatus. Taxonomy (NCBI): domain Eukaryota; kingdom Metazoa; phylum Arthropoda; class Insecta; order Orthoptera; family Gryllidae; genus Gryllus; species Gryllus bimaculatus. The sequence goes on along the minus strand of BOPP01000300.1, from coordinate 780,902 downwards.
TCTCCAAATTCCGAAAAGAGCGCGAATGAGAAATGCGTGCAAGTCGCCGACAACCACAGAGCATTCGCTAACTTGGCTTAATTAATTCTTGTCGGATGAAGCCGAGAGAGTGAAACTTTCTGGGAAATGAGAGAAAGTTCTCTTATCATTCTGACATAACTTTCCCGAAGCCCGAACGGCCCATAATATTTTCTAATTGCTGAATAATTTATGGGTCTTCATCACCTTGAGCTTCAGTCGCTGCGGCGAGCGCTTTGAAAGCACAGGTACAGCACTGGAGAGATAGTTTGCTCAAAAGCGTCTACCTTGGGCGTTTACAATGATGTGAAAGGAAAGTCGCATATCATTGATTTTATTGGATGTAATAATGAGTTTAATATCATACCTGAAAAGGCTGTAACTTCGTCCATCAATGACTACTTTAAGCTACTATTGTTGAACATCAAGCTGACTTCTCATGAATTGTATTTAAAAAAATATTTTTAAAGTGATTGTTGTAAGAGGAGGAGAAGAAGAAGAAGAAGAAGAAAAGTAAGAAGAAAAAGAAAAAGAAGAAGAAGAAGAAAAAGAAGAAGAAGAAGAAAAAGAAGAAGAAGAAGAAGAAGAAGAAGAAGAAGAAGAAGAAGAGGAAGACAACGAGATGAGTTAGTTGAATGTTGAGAATGAAGGTTCTCGCCGCAATCAGCCCATCGGTCGGCAGGGTGTCAATTGCCTGGGAGGGCGAGTAGCAAGTGGGGTGACAAAATGAGTGTTTACGTGCCAAATTCAGGAAGACAACTAGATCGAACACATGTATGAATATCCAAATACAATATTATATATTATTTATTGCAAGGGTATGGGCCCCCGAAAATGTTATCTTGATATACGTTAAATAAACAAATCCGTACATTTACATTTTTCGGTAAAAACAAAATTTTCACATTAATAAGGTCTAATAAAAAACTGGCAAAACTTAAACTGTAATACATTTTCACGTAACATGTGTATGTCATGAAAGCACCTTAAGGACTATCAAGGGCACCGCATGTACATTTATTTTTCAGATTCCTTAAAATAGGATTGGTTTTAGGTATCCTACAACTGACTTCTGTAGAATTGTTAAGAGCACGTGTTACGCTGTGGTTCAAACTAAAAAGAGACTGACAAGAATCTGACAGGTTGATAGAGGAAGCGTCATGTCCCTGGCGCTGCAGGGGCATCCGAATGCCCGCCGCGGAAGGCGCGGTCACGAAAGGTCTTCATGCAAAACGCCTCTAAAATTCTATTTTTAATACTCCATAGCACTTCCAAATTTGGATAAATGGATTTTACATGGTGTTCTACAAGCTTCATGAGAATCCGAGTATCCAGCGCGGTGAGTGTTGGGTGTAAGCATTCAAGGTTGGAACTCGAGGTTGGAATGAAATTGACCTATGTAAGTCCGAAGGTAAATAGCGGGAAAGATGGTCAATTTAAAGGAACTATCAAGTGAAGGGAATATGGGGCTGAACCATGGTCATAGCCTGAACACAGCCATGGCAGAGAAGTAAGTGTATGTTCACTAAGGAGTGAATTTGTTTAAACCGAACATATGAACAAATTCCAGTCACCAGGCGCAGAGTGAGATAACATATCACCGTTTATTGGCGGGGAACTGCGGTTTCCATTCCAAGGATGTTGAATGGACCGTGCAATGTAGAACATAAGAAAACACAAATAACGTGGAGACGTGATGAGAAAAAGATAGCTAGCAATGTGAAGCAAACTAAAATGGGAGGAAAGAAGATGCTTAAAAAATATAGAGGCAATTTGGAAGAAGGTAACCAACTGACAGAATTGACATAGTGCGGTGTAAGTAGTCTGGAGCGAGAGTGAAACGGGGACAGTGGGGGACAGGGAAATGGGGGTGTGTTAAGCGGACACCATCAGTGCAGGGCGGGGGAATGTGGCAGTGTGGAGCGAGGTGGCTGCAGGGCGGGGAACAGGGCAGTGTGGAGTGGAGTCAGAGTTGATGCTAAGTGGGGGATGTAACAGGGGGTGAACACCGATGGTGTAGGGTAGGGGACAGGACGGAGCGGGGATGGGGTGGTTGCAGAACGGGACGTGCGGCAGGTAGGAGCGGAGGAATAGGTATGGTATGGGGCGGGACAGGAGCGCGGAAGAAAGAGATAGAAATCGAACAAAGCGAGCGGAGTAGAGCGGCGTTGAGCGGTGTGGAGTGGTGTTGGTGTGGAGCGGAGCGGAGTGGAATGGAGTGGAGCTATGTGGAGTGGAGTTCCACAGAACAATGTGGAGTGGAGCGAGGAATGGAGAGGAGCAGTGTGGTGGGGAGTGGTGTGGAGCGGAGCGGTGTGGCGGGGAGTGGTGTGGAGCGGTGTGGCGGGGAGAGGAGCGGTGTGGAGTGAAGTGGAGCGGTGTGGTGTGAGTGGAGCGGTGTGGTCTGAGTGGAGCGGTGAGGCGTGGAGCGGTGAGGCGTGGAGCGGTGTGGCGTGGAGCGCGGGGCGTGGAGTGGTGTGGCGTGCAGCGGTGTGGCGTGCAGCGGTGTGGCGTGCAGCGGTGTGGCGTGGAGCGGTGTGGCGTGGAGCGGTGTGGCGTGGAGCGATGTGGAGCGGAGCGGTGGGGCGTGGAGCGGTAGGGCGTGGAGCGAGGCGGGCAAAGGGTTCGCGTCGTCGACGCCGCCGGCGGCAACATCAAAGACGTCTGCGAGTCCACTCTGTTTTGCACAGAGATGGCTAATTGAATTTGTCTTGAGTGCCGACGGCTGACGAGACACGGATTAAATATAAATTAAGGGCTCAAGATTGAGTTTTCGCGAGGGGCCTCAGTCCAAATACGGCGGCGACATGTAAACACGAGGCGTCTTGGAATCGCGACCCTTGCAAGAAGGCGCTCGCATCGTCCTTCGAAGCAAGTCTTTGCGAAAGAGCTTTTTCATGGTGGCTGCCTCGACCGCTGGCCATTGAAGCTCATGCCTACGTGACCTCTCGAGCTACTCTGAAAAACTCTTGAAAATGTCCCGTGTTTCTGAGACTCGGTAAGTTTTAGATATGCTGTGAACAGCGTCTAAGGAATTGAAACGTCGGAATGACAATATTCGAAATCACGTACTGGTTTGAAGTTGCAAATTCATTACTCTGTATTCAAAGACCGACCAGCTTCAAAATTTTGCGTAAGGCTAAAATAGGCAAGTATCATGAAAAATATTTTAACCATTTTGGACTTTGAATAAATAAGTCACAAATACCCCCGAACGATGATGGTAACTCTTAATACTAAATTAATGTGAAAATTTTACTTGAATCATGCAAGTAGTAGCAGATAACACGAAAACATTAAAAATAATTCAGTAGGCATTGTTTATATATTAACACATTATTTAATTCATTCATAGCTTATCTTAGAGCGGTAGAGACCGTGTTACGCGTCTTCAGTGTTATAAAACGTAAAATCTGAGACAATATTCTGATTTGTAATTTGAATTGAAAGCGCCTGTGATGTCATAAAAGTAAACCCGGTAGAATATTATGAAGTTCTAATTTATATATTTCTCAAAAATTATAAATGGTTTCTTTCTAGTGGACTATAATAACCCAGCACACCACTTGGAGGAGAATCGAATCTTGTCAAGGCAAGCAATATCCCGTTCCTGTATAATAGTGGAGGAGGCCACGACTTAGTGGCATTATAAACCCGAGATTAACATTTTTGAAGGCTCTGTATTTCTTTCCATTTCCAATGACTTAAAAATATCAAAATCAATTCAGAAAATTGAATATACATTTTGTTGAGAGTTGGATTACAAGAATAGATTCCATGCTAAGGCAAACCGCACATGTGAAATAACGAAACAGACAAAAGTCAACGAATTTTGTTGGCCTAGACGCCAGTATTGTGCATGATTCGTGGTATCCTATACAAACCTTTTGTTTAGCACAACTGGAAATAGTTGAGTGCCGATCAAGTAACAAGTCATTCGTGCGGTTGGTGGAATGGCTTGTAACATTTCCAACACGTTTAATCTTTAAACAAGTTGTCCAAATGACCACAGCCGCAGTGTTAACAACAGTAGCAGTGGCAGCGGCGGTGATGACTGTGGTATTTTTGTTCCGGATGATTACTCCTTGGGATTACAGTCAAAATGAACAAGCGGACTCGTGGGTGAGCCATGGCTCGCACTCTCTTGACTAGTGCAAACGAGACCGTTCGTGGCGAACTTTTCATTGGCGTCAAGACCAGTTGTGGTTACCACAGACAGCGCTTACCAGCTGTGCTGCAGACTTGGTTCCAACCCTAGCATACCTGGATTTTCACAGACTGCAACGATCTAAATCATGACGGAGACAAAGAACCACGTGATCAACACTAACTGTGCCTCGAAGCGAACTCCACCGGTAAAGTACTGCAAGGTGGGGATGGAACTCCAAATGTTTGAAAAAAGCGGTAAGAAATGGTATTGTCTCGTATCCGAAGAAAATTATCTTCCCCGCCTGCTAAACCTGCTTGGCGGCTACAAACCGCAAGAAAACTGGTATCTGGGCAAGCCTTTTCCTGAGAAGCTAGGGACGATCTTGAATGACGGTGGTAGCCAAACAAATGTGCTCTGGTTTGCCTTGTGCGGGTCAGGGTATTTTTCTCACTCACTCGCTCGTGCTCAAGATAATGCGCGTTGGCATTCTTAGGAATTTTTTCCATCTGTGTGTGAATACTGATGTCAGTGATGGTGCTACAATTGACTACGTCATTGAGCATGTGGTGAGAAAGAAACTGACAGTAACTGATGAATTTCATTCCCACTCTCAGTCACTGGCAACTCGAGATCAAATTTATAACCAGAAAACGTTTTCTTCCGAAAAAAGCGGAACAAATTTAGTTGTAATTGATGGTTTTGCTAAGGAGGTAGATCCAACAAGGATTCCTTTCAATACATTGCTTCCTTTTCCCCCAAAGTCAGCTTTTGCTCTCAGACATGAAGGATTTTAGTTTGTTTCAGAGCAAGCCATGTGGTGACACAGAATAATTTGTATTTTTATTTAATCGTTTAATAAAATAATTTGTTTTTCTTCAGCTGGATGTAAGAGTATTGTGGATCAATGAGCAGGAGGTGAGCGAATACAGGCGTAAAAAATTCACCACACACCATAAATGTACGGTAGGAAGAAAACTTATCTTGCATCATTTTGCAAAGAAGCGCTACGCTAGTGAACGGTTTATCGCCAAATTCTGTTTGATGAAGTTGTAATCATAATTACACTGCGTCTGTGACCATACTCTCACCGTCAAGCGTCTCGCCATTCTGAGACGCGTCTGTACACACACTCGAGGCCGGATTAAGATACAGAGGTCCCATAGTACCAATTAAAAGCGATGACTCCTCAGCAAACAGGTAGAGCAAAAGGCAACAATAGCCGCTATAGTTCGTAACATTTTTGTAGTTTCGTAGGTCACAATACTAAATTTATTTCGTGAAACTCAAAGAGCAATTAACATACCTCTTTATAAATAGGCCTCTGGACAAAAATGGCTAGTTTCCAAGTTGTTCTCTTTTTTATTATATGTTTACAAATTCCAAAGTTGATTTAGTAGTTTCCATTTAAAAATTGTAACTTTTGGTCAGATATCTGAGTCGGTAATGAACACACAACCACTGTACGTATTTAGGTAATTTAGTTCCAAAAAGCGCCAGTTCGTGTTACGTTTTTGGAAAGCCAGTACTAGTAAGATGATTTCAAATATTTTTGAGCATAAAAGAAGATAACCGAAATTTTATGTTCGTTCTACACTTTGCTACTAGAAAAGCTTCACTTTAAACAGGTTTGAATTAAATGAAAAATCTCCCATTTTTATTTTTTTGAATTTTGGACGTGGAGTGGCCACTGCTGCCGTCATTACTAGACCTCGGAATTTTAGGCACGACAAAGTGACGTTTTAGGCACTTAAAACATGTTACAAAATGATTAAAATGGCATTTACGAAATAAACATTATACATAAAAAGTTATGCTTTTGATATCTAAAACTTATCACAAAAAATTAAATGCGTAACTATTATTTAGGAAAGTTACATACTTTTACATTTGTAAAATAAAGTATTAATCGTTTAATTTTTTTCTTCACCTTTATTTCTTTTCATTTCATTCATTCTTTCACACTTTTCATTCTCAACCTGTCAACAGCGCAGCTGCACTGGGAATGGGTGCAATTGCTTAAGCGCGCGCTGATCGGAGACGAGCGTGAAACATCCTCTTTATATCGACTGGCAAAGCTCCTTATGAAAGGTGTGTTGGGTGAGAGAGTTTGGTGCGTAGTAGATTGCGTGTTTGATGAGGGAATATTCGTGTTTTGGTAAATTCGGAAAAGTATTAGCGTTTCGGTAAAACAAAATTATGAAATGAGTAATTCAAATATGTTTTCTATATATTCTTCAAAATTACTTGTTTTAGCCAGAACATATTAAAATAGGCAACAACCGCCTTTTAGAAATTTTAAACACTATTATATGTTTTCAGTAGATATACTTTTTCACGATTTGTTAATATAAACAATTATTTTTCCCAACCTTCTAAAGGATCGAAATAGACATTTTTTCTAAACTCCAAGAATTTGAAATACTTTTCTAGTTTGACACTTCATTTGTCCTTAACATATCTAACCGATATATTATGAAATTACTTTTGGTTCCAATATTTTTTTTAATTCGACCAAGCATTTAGTTCTGTCTGAAGGTGAATCCTAGCGGCCGGCTGCTCTGATCGTTATTTTCCGTGGTTTCTCCAATCAACACCAGGCGAATGCCGGATCAGTACCCTAACAAACGGGCCTCGGACCGCCCGAAATCTTTCCCACCTCTCCCTTGTCCCATCCTTACCCCTTACACACACAACCACTACAATGCATTACCATACCTTACAAGCCGGGAGACCCGTCGGGAGTTTAGAACTTGTCCCGGCTGGTTATAAAACCAATACTAATTACAGTGGTTGCTGTAAGACTTAAGTAGTTAAAAAGCGACCATAAATAAGGAAACAAAATACCTTTTATGTTTTCAAAATATAAAGTAACGACTAATTATTAAAATTGGCAATTTCCATTTCCCAAGTTCATAGTACTTACACAAATATAAAACTTTTTTTTCAGAATCAGTAAGGGCTTTTGTCAGCATCTGTGGCAAGACAGCCTCTGTGGCCTACGGGTACTACATTCTCTCTTTACATGCACCATGGAGCTTTGAATATGTATTTATAGCTCCTTGTAAGACTATATTGTGAGTATTCTTCAAAAACGGAGGATAGAAGTAACGCTGATGATTGACGGTTTGCTGGAATGGCGAAATATGTTGTCAACCTTAGTAGCAACGGTGAGGGCGACAAGGCTTTTCTCGTGTTTGGACTACGGAGGAAGGGCGAACTGGGCGCGCCGGTAGCAGCAAGGCCGGGCGCTACACTGCGAGCCAGACGAGGTTAACAGTTTCCAGCAGCAAAGGTTATCGCAGCCGACGCGTCTGAAGATACGGACGAGGCGAGGAATTTCTTTATTATCACGTTCTCAGAACTGTTATGAGGACATTATAGCCGATTAGTGAACACTGTGTTTAGTCAAATACTCTTTAGTATCTGAACACACTGATTACGGAAAAGTATATGGCTTATGCCATAAATCCATCTACAGGGCAGACAATAAATATCTGATGCCCTGCGTAACGTCAACAGTGACATTTCTCCAGCGACGCCGATTCCAGCAAGCAGCGATGCCATGGATATAAGCCTGGCAGCAATACCAGTCCCGACCAACACCGAGGGCAACATCAACCCGGCCTCCCTCAGCCAGAATGCCGAAGGCAGCATGGAAACCGGCTTCAGATCTGGTTCGCAGCACAGCGATCAGTTGTCATTATCATCGTAAACAGAAAACTAGACGGAAAAGGTCTGATAGTAATTTTGTTGATTCTCTCGAACATAAAAAGAAAATTACCGATAAAAATATGACTGATGACCCCTTAGATCCCAGTAAATATAACTGTCAAAATGGCAACCGTTTTGGGGCATGGCGCTATGGTGTAACTTCACCTGAAACAAACCGTTTTCAATACCTCAGTGAAAATCAAAATGAACCAATAGATTTCAGGCTAAAACTCCCCAATTTGTGTATCTCATATCTCAAATACAAACAACTTCATCAAGGAGATAAAAGTAAAGTGACCAGTGACTTTGTAGCAGACGTCAGAAACAAAACAGAAATAAGTGCCAACTCCATAACAGATTTCCGTAAACTTATTAAATAACTAATAGAGATAAACAGAAGCTTCCCTTCTTTTAAGGACTCATCAAATAAAATGTTTTCAGTTGTGTTAAAAATCCTGCACTAATCCATATCAGAGTTCGATAACTTTGCAGAACTTAAATTATTCCACCCCACCAGTGAACACTTCTTGTTTTGTTGGCTGGTCTTGACATTACTATTGATTTATTTGCTGCCTTATTAATCATTTCTAGAAAAATATTTATTATTGTATCTATATCATTGTTTTCTTTTACAATTTTTACCTCTGATATGTATTCACTTATTAATTGTTGGTAGAGCTTCCAGTCAGTTTTGTTGAAATTGCATCTTGTGATGGGTTGCTGAGTGCTGATGGTACTAAGGAAAAAGTTAATAAAACAAGATCAGTGAAAATAGGAAAGTGATCACTGACATGTGCAGTACCTAATGTGTACCAGTTACACTTTAGTGCTATATACTTGCAGGACATATAGTAAGGTCAATTGTGCTGGAGGTACCAGAACTCATTTCGAAGTGTGAGGGGGGCACCACTGATGAGTAAGATCAAATCCATATCTTCTATTACTGATTCCATACATGTACCTCTGGAGTCAGTATTTTTGAACTCCATAGAGTGTTATGACTATTAAAATCTCCAAGTAGTATAGAAGATTTATAATAGATTGGATCTCCTCTTGTATCAAAGGATACCTATTAGATAGATTTATATACAAATGTGCAGTGAAATTGGGGCTTGAATTTCAATGGCTACTACTTCTATTTTACTTGGATTGATTTTTGAACAGGGTATGTAATCAAATGTAGCAACTTCACCACTGGCTATATTGGAAGAGGTCCTGTTTTTGTAAAAACATTTCAAACTTTTTATTATTTCTTAACTTTTTGCTTTAAGGTTGGTTTCTTCTAAGAAAATTATTTCTGGTGAGTGATTTTTACATTACATGTCCAATCTTTCAAGTCTTGTGTAAAATTCATTTACATTCTATTAAACATTTTTGTAAGTGTATATTATTATTTTTTAATTATTTAAGAGTTTCCTTGGATTTGCTCATTGGCAAACTTTCATCAAGTGGAATCAATGATTGAAGTGTCTACACTTGTATCAGCTTCTTCATACTGCTGCAGAGCTCTTTTCAACTTTTTGGTTAATGTAGTAAATCTACTTTTTGTTGATCTTTCAGGAAGGAGTTTATAAGTTTGATTCATCATTAGGATTAATGTTTTAATGTCTTTGGTGTAAAATTTTTCTATAATCATTTCATCTTTGGCTCCATATGTATTTTCTACAAGTTATTTAAATTGCTGAAAATTTAAGAGACTTTTTCTTTATTATCCTCAATAAAACTTTTAGTTTGTGCAATAAGATCATGATTTTATTGGGGTCTTCTGTTATATCTTCCTTTTTTCTTGGACAAAGATGTACTGTAGATTTAGTGTGACTGTTGCTATACAATACCTCACCCTGAGAGGACTCAGATGGAAATTTTATTTTGGTGAAAGGAAGAATGTTATCTTCATTAATTACAGATGCTATGTCTTGTGATTGCGCAATTTCAGGTTCTGGGTTATTTTTTCTTGGAGAGCTTTCAGGAACTTCAGAAGTGGTTTTCATTGCCTCATTTTAAGTAGATTTAGATTGGCAATATGACCCTCTTGTTTGCACTGGAAACAAGAGATGGTTTCAGTAGAAAAATAAAATCTGTATGTTGTGTCTTCATAAAAAGTTTAAGTGGAATCAGGTAATTTCACGACATCATTGAGATCTATAAAAACTTGCCATCTGAAACTTAAAATACGAGATACGTCAGGCTCAGATATGCCTGCTCTGACGAAGTAAATCTTAGTAGATGCTTTAATTTCTTTTTGATTTAGAAATTTTAGGATTTCTTCGTGGGGTATTACAGAGCTCACACATTAGAGATGATGGCTCTGACATGCTTATTAATTAAGCGTCTTACATTTAGTAAATGTTTATTTATTCTTTGAATGTGTGTTTATCAGTAATAATTTTAGCTATTTCAGGGCTTGAGAGAAAAATGCAGATACTGTTATTGGATATACGAAATATAAATCGTATGTTACTGGAATCAACAATTGATGCAATCTTGTTTATATATTTTAATGCTTAATCCGTCCACTGCATTAATGATTATAGCTACATATAGAAAGACTATCGTTCTGGGCAACATTAGCATAAGTTACGCTTGCTTATATCCTGGTATTAAGAATTTACTTATAGACACCAATTACAGTTGTCAGTGTTTACTCGCGACACAATAATTTACTGCTTGTCGAACAGCTCCTAAAATACCATCTGCTACCTAGACAAGGAACATACACGACATAAGTGTTCTTGTTGTTAGTTTCATGAAAGTAAAATTATAATCTCTCAGATATAGCTAGAAAGCATTATGCACTTAAGAAAGAAACTAATTTCATGCGCTTTAATGGCGAATTATGCGGCGAATCATTGAAGACTCTTATCTACTTTAGCATTAGAAACGGATCTGCTGAAAGGAAGTAAACAATAATTAATCAACCTAGGCTGTTTCATGTGAAGTGCATGGGTTTTTGTAACGGCCTAGTCTGTCACTGGAATCGTGTATTAGATAGAACAATCTTTAACGACTGTACTTTTGAAAAACATTTTCCTTTTGTGTGTGTTTTTTCTTGTTTTTGGGACCTTCTGCATTATTCATCATGGAAATGATACAACAGATGTGTGATATTAGTTTGGATTATATAAGAGAGTAATAGAGACTGATGTATACTTATGTCAATTATTTAATGTGTGGTTCGTTTTCCCAAATGCACTTGAGTTTCTTTTCATTGAAAGAGCGGGGGCACCGCAAACAAATACCTTACTCTTAGACCCCGATTTCCCATTTTTAGGAAATCAAGAAAAAAATTGCAATCTGCCGACGCCAGGATGATCTAGGAGGGGCAATCGGAACAATTCATAATACCAAATCAACTATTCCCAAATCATTGTTCGCTTTTTAGATTGTGTCGATGTAATAGAAAACAATTTTGAAGATATTGCTGCATTTTAAAAACATTTTAAAAACGAGCCACGTGAAACCACATACTACGTTAAATTCAGTAGTTATAGTACCAAAATAATGTGACAAGCCATATAATTCAAATTATTTCCCATAATACTACCATTATTATAGCTAATCCAGATGTTGGAACTACAGTTCCTGGGTCAGCCGAGAGGTGAGGAGGCAAAGCACCCGGACGATGAGGCCCCAGGGCGAGGAGGGGTCGATGATGACGGAATGCAAGTATTCGCACGCGCATTGCACCCAAACTTGTACCCGCGGCCATTTCGCGCGCGGCGCTGCGCGGAGGGGCGGGGAGCGTGTCCCCTTCAAATGGCCAACACTCGCCGCTCGCCCATGGAATATTAATTTTTCTATCACCGCAGCGACTGGCAGACGTGGGGGGAGGGAGGGTCGGTGCTGGGGGAAGAGGGGAGGGAAGACCGCCGTGCAAACAGCCACGCCGTCCGCAGTGCGCACTCGGTCCAAAATTCAAGAGGAAAAAGCATAGCCTGCAACACCAATCCAAATTTTCGGATGTTTTTACTTATTTAATTAACTCATTTTCTGAATTTGCCATTTACTGATTTATTCGGGAGCCAGGAAATGTTTTCGTTTCGAACTTTCGTTTGGAATACGGATCCCCTGTGGATCTCCTACCGCAGGATTCTTGCTTTTTTTTCTGAGAGCCCGTAATTACGATTCATATAACGAAGTGGACGGATTTCCGCCACTACCTGTATGGCTAGGAGAAATTCAGACGCTGTTTCGAGGAGAATTCTAGCGGCTGACTGCTCTGATCTTTAGTTTTCCGTTGTCTCTCCTACCATTATTATTGGTTGAATGCCGGACATGAACACGAGTTATGAACAGCGTGCGATCTTTCCTTCGTGATACTTGTCCATTCCTCTTCCTGCACACACTCACACACCCATACCTGCTCGACACTATCGCAGGTGACTAGTAGGGAGCTGAGAACTTGTCCCTGGTGGGGCGGTGCTCCGTTGGGGAGGGAACCCAACCAAGCCGACGTGTAGTTCGACGCCAGATCTCAGTTTCTAGCGGGGGAGAAACACCACCAAGTGTAGAGATTTAACTTGCACTACACTTACGGGTACCAAAGCAGTTGATGCACCTGGTAACACCAGATAAGTTTGATTGTAACTAATCATCAACGAAAAAATGCGTGATTTATATGCAAATCCTAGCCGAATAACCACAATTCGACTTCAAAAAAGCGAGACGAGAGTCCAATTATGATTCATTTTATTAAATAAATATCATTGAAAGTTCATTTCTTATTTCGTATCAGCTTTATAATTGATACAATCCCTAAAGGGGGCTTCATTATAATTTTCCTCTGAATTTTGGAAACAAGCCGTTTTGACCAAGTCAGTTAAGATCTGTTTGGAGTGTTACATTTAGTTGGTAGTGTATAACTTGTTGGTTCAAAAAAACTAATAAACAAATTTGTTGAATAAACTGTCTTGTAATTCATCAATGTTTCAATATATACACCTGAAATACCCACATACACTTTGTGGAGTTACTAACCGACGGCGGAACTGAAATGACGAGGTAGATACGGGAGTCTTAAGCAAACGTTGAAGGTAATGTACATGACATTTGTTTAATGTTAATATAAAATTTTGATACGGTTCGCTTAACCATTAGCTGACAAACGACGATACTAGTCAAATGTTACCAAAACATATGAAGAAAGATCGACTATTGTGTTCATTACGGATTTCAATATTATACATATGTGAAGAGCATATTTTAATTCACCTGTATTAAAAACTTAAAATTGTAAGATAAGATGGTATTGTTTGTACAGGAAAGTAAACAAATCTTATTACTAAATCGAAAATGAATGAAGGAGTGAAAAGAAACGTATCAAACGTATGTTTTTAAATCAAGTAAAATTGACGGCGATAAAAATATAAATTATAATCAATAATCACGGCCGTGTACTAAACATTTGAATTTTGCGCCTAAACGAAAGAAGACAAAGTAGGATAAGGAAACTGAAAAGAAGATAACGAGCTGTGGGGGCCTGAGATCTATGTTGACAAGATAAAATACTTACCCATTGTCTCAGACATGAGAGATTTAGATATTCAAGGAAACGTGATATATGCATGCCAGGTTTTTAGATACATTGTGGGTATTTTGAATTCAAAGGCCAACATTGACACATGTTGAAAATCGAAGAACATCATGGACGAAGGGCTGTCAAGCAACTAAATTAAATGTGGTGGAGGAAAGAAATAAATAGTACAAAGGAAATTAATGATTTGTGATGTAAGGAGGAAGTTGAAGGGATTACTGTGTTTGGAAGCAAGGCATGAGAAGTAAATGATAGATAAGACAGAAAATTTCTACCTTTAGAAATGGACACCCTTTGAAGAAATTGGAGGATCTACACATTAGAACATATTACGAATGAAGAAATAAAACAGAAAATGATTCAACGGAGAGATATAATTGACTGGACACAATACAAAAGACTGATGTGTTATGGGCAACTAAGAAGAATGGAAGACTTGCGATGGACGCTGCAAATATGGGCCTGGACACCTGCTGAAAGAAGAAAAAGAAGACCGAGAAAACTTGCAGGGATACTGTATGCGAAGAGATGACATCAAGACACCTGGAAGAAGATGCACAGTCCCGTGTTTTTCCGATCAATACCAGGCAAATGACGGAGCAGTATCCTTATAAATGGGTAATGAGTCGCGTGCCATCTTTCCTTCATCTTTTTTGCCAGTTCCTCTCTCCTTATAAACACACTTCCACATACATTTACAGGTACTATTCTATCGCGCATTGGGAGATCTGTCGGGAGCTTATTGCTTCGGCTGGGGCGCTGCCCCGCTGCTGGAGGTACCTTGAGTGCGAATTCTCCCGCAAACCAACGTGTATAACGGCCTCGGATCCAATTTTTTTCAAACGTTTCATGCAGATAGTGATATTAGTAGTGTTTAAGATGACATAAAATTAATTTTTCTACATTTTTTCTTTTTTTAAATATATAATTTTTTTAAATCTCTCACGCCGTTAATATGCACATTTCCTGCAATTTGTTAACATTATTGCATTGATGAGTGGAAGTCCTTGAAGTGACCTCCAATGAAGTTTATCGAAAACTCAAAAGTTTTCTGTGGAGAAACTCCAAATTTCGTATTTACAGTAAAGATTAAACATTTTTCTTAAAAACTGCTCCAAAATTTTCCACGGATATTTCCTTAGAGAGCAATGTTTCGCTCTTCTATAAGACTCTTACAGTAATATTTCACATCAACCATTAGACAACCGAAAAATGGAGAAAATTTCAAAAAATGCACTTTGGGCAGCGATAGATGACAGATGGGAAGAGTATATAGCAAACTGAAAAGCTAGCACAGCTATTTATGCTATAAATCTGGTTAAAGGTACATACTAACCGGCTTTCATACGCTTATTTGTCTGCACCCGATTGTTGCCTGGTGGGACACATTAGATTATAACATCGTGGATCCAGTGAACTGAACCACCCAACTGAAGTCCATTTAATAGCAATAAAAAGTAATACAGAAATAAACAATTTATAAATAATTAAATTCATTACACTATAATTGTAAAATCAACCACCATGATTGTTTAAGATCAAACCAATGATTGTTCCATCTCGAACTGAACTTTTTCGCCGTTTTGTAGGACATCAACTGTTCGTCAGGTCACGTTTCCGAAATGAAACTTCATAATTGTTGGCGCGGATCCTAATCAGTTTTCTCCTGAAACAGGAGCTCTTTCAAAAAACAATTTCAAATGAGTAACCAACAAATTTCGCTTCTATCCATCTTCGTTAATTTGTTGCGTGGCTCTTAGCCCTCATCTAATGATGGGAAGTCGTCTCTTAGACTGGGATTGGAAGTGAAATGGCCCCATCTGGGAATTCGCTTTTGATAATCGTTTTCCTATGTAAAGCCAAGAGCGACGATCAATTGCACGTAAATTAACGAAGGTCGCATTCGACACAGTACTTGTGTATGCTAGTACCGTCAATTCATTTCCTCGCGGTCTGAGAGTCAGTCAATCAATCAGTTCATCGGCGTATTTGGCCTGGCGCAAAGGCACGAGAGCACACTATGCCCCCTGGCGCAGTGAGTGCCCGATGCAGAAGCGGGCGAAGGAAAGGGTGGGGGAGAGAAGACAAGAAGAGGAATATTTAGGGAAGAGGCGGGTCGGAAGGAAAGGAAAAAAGGATTTAGGGGAGAGACAAGAAAGTGATGGAGATGGAGGGAGAGGGTTAAGAAGGACGGGTGTAGAAAGTGAGGGAGAGGTGATAGAAAGTCAGGGATAGATAATAGAAAGTGAGGGAGAGGTGATAGAAAGTGAGGGATAGATAATAGAAAGTGAGGGAGAGATGATAGAAAGTGAGGGAGAGATGATAGTAGGAGTATGAAGCGGAAGAAGAAGAGTTTTTGGAGGGGTGTTATGAAATACAGGTGTAGAAATGTAGGGTGAAAGATGGTAGTAGGAGTATGGAGAACGAATAGGCAAGAGCATTTGGAGGGAGTTAAGAAGGACGGGTGTAGAAAGGGAGGATGAGAAATGATAGTAGGAATATGGGGACCGAATAGAACAGAGTATATGAAGGGGGTTACGAATGACGGGTGTAGAAAGTGATGGAGAGATGATAGAAGTATAGAGTACGAAAATTCGAGAGAATTTGGTGGGGGGTTGAGAATAACGGGTGTGGAAAGAGACAGGGAGAGAGAGAGAGAGAGAGAGAGAGAGAGAGAGAGAGAGAGAGAGAGATGATAACAGGAGTAAGGAGAGCGAATAGAAGAGAGTATTTGGAGGGAGGGTTAAGAATGACGGGCGTGGAAAGGAAGGGAGGTAGGGAGAGAGAGAGATGACAGTAGTAGTAAGGAGAAGAGGATCAGGGACGGGCGGGAGGGATGGATGGAAGGGATGGATGGAAGGGAACGTGAGAGAGGGGGAGGGGAGGGGAGGGGTGGCTGAATGGGCGCTGTTTCTGAATACGCCGCGCGTGCGCCCATCGGTATTCACGCCGCCTCCGCTAATGACGAATAGCCACGCGGATGCATAAATATCCGCGCCTGGGATTGGAGTCGTCGCACGGAATCCTCCCATCTCACATCCGGCGCACAACGACCGCAGGGATTGCATTTCCAGAAACTTTCCCCGAGAACGATCGAAATTCTCAGAAATTGCACCGCTTGCCTCCTTAATATTTCATGAGGAGGTGTTTTTCATCTGTGTCCAACGTCATGTACAAAACTAGTGATAAGTCTTCTGAATGCAATTTACGACGAATGAAAGGCATTTGGGAGCTAGTGTTGAATAAATTTTCTTAAGGTTTTTATCTTGAATCTTGAAAAATTAAGGGAGACGAGATAAAATAAGTATACTTTCATTATTGTTCATGCTACAACCAAGGAGTGAAGCTAGTGTATTATGAGAGGAAGAATATGTAAAAATTAAATATGTCTAATTTTACTCTTCGTGTTTCTTCGTCTAAAAAGTGTAATTTTATACAGAAAATAAAAATAATAAATAACCAGGACACTTTGAATTAGATTTTATCAATTGCTTAATGATGAAGTGTAATGAATAGATTGGGAATTCTCATCCAAGACTTCCAACAGTTATAGGTGATATTATAACAACCAAATACTCCAATAGAACGTCAATGCTCTCCATCAAGCAAGCAGCTCCGTTTAATTATACTACCATGTATAGTACTTTCGTTAAATCACGCGTATTCTTCAGTTTTCTTCATCTTTCAGTTATTTTTTAAGTTTATATTTTATTCTAACCAATCAACTAATTATTTTGTGATGCAAAGATAACTATTATTTTCATTTTGCTAAGTTTTAATTTCATATATTTTCATAAGTTCATATATTTTCACCATAAATGATTCGAAATTCAACTTCTGTGGTACACGAGTGACTCAAATACGGTGAATGCAGAGTTTAAAAAGGCTCAGAGGAAGTGTAGCGCAAAAATCAGGAAGAGTTTGGTTGGCAGCTCTGAAATTTTTTTTTTGCGTGTCGCGGGACTCCTTTCAGAATCTGCGATGAAGCGGCTGCGGCAACGAGCGGGCGTCCGAGATTCGATATTTCGATATATCGCGGTCGAACGCTCTCTCGGCTACGCTGACTAGGGTACTCGCGAATATTCTCTTTTGCAACGGCGAGGGGTGTCTTTTGTTTTGCATTTTGTGAAATAGTTCGTTCTTAAATGACCTGATAATCGAGTGATAACACATGTAATTTTTTTAAGGTGAACTGATCATATTTTCATTTCACTTAATGAATATATCGCAAATGACCACATGGTCACTGAATGCTATCAGGAATCAAAAATATGGTTTAATATATTAATAATTACTACGGTCATAAAGAAGAAATTAGAAACATCATACCCGACGGGTGTAGTCTTGCGATTAAATACTGCTGAAAACATTCAAAGTAGTGTAAAATATGAAAAACTAGCAATTAAATTATTGCTTTCATGATTATAAATTTGCATACATTGTACGATTTGTAAGCTTATATTTATAAAGCTCTTCGTATGTCCAGTAATCTATATTGCTCTCAATTGTAGAATTTCTTACCTTTAAGTCTAAGTCACCATCACGATATTATTGTTAAGTGAAGCTTGGCATGAATATACACTATTTTGAAGATCTATCTGGCCCAGTATCTTTTGTGGTAACCGTAATGTCAAATTAATGCATAAAGGTTTCTATTAAATATTATGGTTCTGCGTTCATTTACGAGAAATAGTCTGTTTTCAGGGCAAGTAATAACTTATCGAGTATTTGGTAATTCAAACTACCGCGAAACACGTTACATTTGGGACCGAGTTCGTAAGCACCAGGTAAACGAGCCCTATCCATGTCCTACAAGCTGTCAAATGAACTGTTTTGCCGTATTGCCATGTACTGGCTCGTGTCATCCGCAGTATCTACTATCGCCGTGTGCCGTTATTGACTCACGTGTTTGGGCAAACAATGTGACATCAAACCCTGATATTTTTGCAAAGCCTTCGCTAATTAAAAGTGATGCATCGTACGTCACGGGGCGAAGCACTTCAAATATATGTCGTAGAGGGCAAAAATTCGATGTTTCATGGCGCGTGGTTCGCTCGCTACTCTTTTCAATGCAAAGACTTCACTGCTTGCATGAGCTTATTCTGTGAAAGAAAATATTAGTGGAGAAAGTGGAAAACGAAAATATAAACAACCAAATAAAATTCGAAAATAATTGGAGGCCACTGTAGCACAAATCAGACATCTGCATTTCAAACAACGATACAAATTATACAGATGACTAGATTCAACCCTATTGTTTTGCAGTTAAAAAATGTGATACATTTTCTCTGTTAACATGAAGAAACTTTTGGAAGTTTTGGATTTTATGGAGAAAATATTCTTATTTGAATGGTATGTTCGGAAAACAAATATCCCATTCATTACACAGACGCACACAAAAAAAAGAACAACGTTGTTAGGCCCAAAGACTTTGTACGTGCTTTTCTATGTATTTTGACGCGCTGATTCCAAATCTGAAAGCAAAATTGCGCCATCACCCTCCATTTTGATATCGAAAAACAAAAACAAAAAACAAAACATGAAAACTCAAATAACGAACAGGTGTTTGCAAAGTACACATGGTTTCAAAGGCATCACTGCTATATTCTGCCAACAGTAAAAATAATTTAAAAGTAACAATTATGAAGAAAGTTGAAGAACCAAAACAGAGCAAAGGTTAAGCAAAAAAATAATGTACTCATGTCTGTGTCAAACGAGCATATTTCTCTGTCATGGTTGGGTTTGCTTTGGTTTGGTTTGAGACTGAGAATCAAATAATCCCATGACAATTTAATTTGGTCTTATCCACTTAAACGTGACACACACGCCATATAACTGCGTTTCAAATTACCGTAACAAATTTGAACTCTTGTAGAAGAACAGGAATATAATATGTATCAGGGGCGAACCAAAGATGAATTGAGTGGGGGGAGGGGGAGGATTTTATGTATTATATATAATCCTCCCCCTCTCCCCACTCAATTCCCCCTTTCCCTCCCCCTCCCCCCACTCAAACACAAAGATAGTATAAATTATAAACAATGTAAATTATCTTAAGATCCTTTTATATTATGTAAATCCTTTATATCTTTTTAAAAATAAAATTGAAGTGTATAAGTTTAATATTTAATGAGTACTTTATGGTTTGAAATTAAACTAGTCGTACTACAGAATGGGACAGAGCGTCTCATACTATACTAGTTAGTTTCCTAATTTCTTCGGCCTTAGCTTTGAGACCGTGCCCCACCCTCTTTCCAGCTGCCATCTATCGCAACCCAAACATTTTTTTCACATTTGCTCTATTTTTAGGTTCTCTAATAGAGGAAACGAAAAATTATTATTAGAATATTATAGAATAGTAATACATCGTCCTACATAGGAATTTTCATTAAAAAAGTGGGAACCGTTATTTAAAAATATTGTTTAAAACGTTACTTAAATGCGAATTATGAAGCTCTTATTCACAGAAATCTTTTGAGCTTTCGAAAAACGTTATCGAAAGTCATTTGAAGTGTTTTCACTCACAAATTCAATAATGTATACAAATTCCTGGAAATGAAGTCATAGGCTTCCGCGGCCAGAGTCATGTGGGTGATCTGGGCTGTCCGGGTGACGCCGCGTCGAAGGCTGAGTTGCCGACGTTTCGACCATCCTGTCGTGGTCTTCCTCAGGGCTGGTATGCAGGCTGGTATGCATCAGGGTTGGTATGCTGGTATGCAGCCCTGAGGAAGACCACGACAGGATGGTCGAAACGTCGGCAACTCAGCCTTCGACGCGGCGTCACCCGGACAGCCCAGATCACCCACAAATTGCTGGAAATGTTCATATTAATAGCTGTGAGTTTGTGAGTAGCGTGTGATCAATAAATTAAGATAGCCTTTTATTCAAAATGTTTTGGTTGAATGTGTCATATTAAACAGTTTGTAGAATGACGTTAGCTAAACTCAGCTCATGCTGCGATATGATTTTATTCGTTTTAATGATTATCCGAAAATATTTTCGTTCGGATGTTTCGTGGCACGTTAAAATTAATGGTAACTGAAACATTTGTTTTTGGTGGGGTGGGGGGACATTTTCTCTTGGAAATTACGTCTGCATACAGTTATGATTCAATGTTTCACATTTACATTTGCGATATGATCAATATTTTATACTCACAAAACGATTTAATATTTACAAGTCGTAGACTTTTTATTGAGATAATGTAAGATGTAACGGGAGGCAATTGCTTTAAACCACATTACTCGCTCAATGTCAATCCTTTCTTCAGTCAAGACGGTCAGTACAAACGCAGTACAGTCAAAATTCGTACTTTCCACATGCATTTTTTTCTTTAAACAATAATTAATGGAGAAAGAAAATTTGAATATTAGACCAAGAGAAATCTTTACATTTTCACGTACTATTGCCATTTTTTCTGGGAAACATATAAGAATGCACTATAAAACACCAAATTTTTGGTGGACGTTTTAACACTGTATAATCGCTCTGAATGTTTTTAAATCAATTTCTTACATTTTAATGTAATAAGGGAGGACACCTTAAATATGTAGTTTTAAATTCTATAACTGTGTACATTTCCTTTCAGCTATGTATCATCTCATTTAGTTCCAAGTTGTGTGTCACGATGAAATGCATATCCAGCATTGACCCGTGCGATTCTCAACTTTCACTGACGTCACGTGCTCGTCTCGGGTACGTAGCAATCTGGCCAAGGGATAATCCGGCTTATCTCATTCCAACAATCCTTCCACACGACAAGTCCGCAATTGTTCACAATACGGCCAAAAGGAACAGTGTGGAACGCTACCAATACATTGAAGGTTTACCCTAGTGATGACAGTGGGGTTAGAATATGAGTTGGCATGCAGGGTCGGTTTTCTATTACAGGCAACTGTGAATGGTATGCTCTATATATAATTGCTTTTATGAATTGAAGGGATTGGGGTAAGATAGTGCCAACCAAACTTGTAAGTCATAAAAGAAGAACAAAATTTGTAAAGTGTTTTGTAAACTCAGAACGGCTGTCTAAAGTAGTTATTTTTGTATTAAGTTCGATAAGTTATTGTTTTTTGCACAATCGAGATTGAGTTTGTGTGCCGAAACCGATATGTCGAGTCGAGATCGAGCAATGGAGTTCGGGCAAACAACAGTTTCACTCACGAAATATAAACATTTTTTCTACGATCATATAATAATGTTTTATCGCAAGTCATTATTTGTTTCATCTCTACTCTTCGAAATGATTTATTCGAAAGAAACACCCACCTTCGTTAACCTTTGTTTAACAGGAGGCCATGGTTTCGCGACATTAGGTAGTGAGGCATGGTCACACACGATTTCCTATTGTATAACTGGTACATCGTGATTTAACTTACTGAATTTAAAATGGTTAAAAGTAATACTGATATTTCATTAGAATTTATCGAATCTGCCAACGCGGCAGTATCTTATTTATTACTTAAAATTCCTAAGGTACTTGCGAAAAAACTCACTATTATTTGAGAATTTTGTATACTGTATACTCGTATCTAAAGAGAGTTGTTACGAGTTTCAAAATATATCATGTGTTAACATTTCCATTCTAATTATATGTTTATTATAGGTTAATAGTAATTGGGAAGAGTTCAATAATATTGAATTAAAGTTGTTTTGTAATGTTCTTTATATTCTTACTTCTCTTGAAAGCTACCTACCATGCGTAAACTTTTTTCCGCACTGTTACGTCACCATGAAAATAGTCTCTTCTTCTTCTGCCTTTCGGGATTAGGTCAATGCTTGTTCCGGTCTCTCAGCCCATCTTCTTCCTCTTCGTCTTCTTCTTCTTCTTCTTCTTCTTGGGTGATTTGATCTCTTCTTCCTCGGGGTCTATATTCCATTACTTCTCTTCGAAATCTCCCGTCGGCCAGTCTTTCCACGTCTTCTTACTATTTTGTTTTATTTTCTTCTTTACGAGTGGTTAGTGAGACGATATTGAGTTCACTTCGTAAGTCAGTACTTCTTATTCTATCTATCAAGTGTACTGCAATTGATTTCAGGAAGCTCATCTGATCGGCCTTGACATATCTTTCTTACGAGTATCCCATGATTCTGAGCCATGGAGAAGTGCTACCATTATTTTGTTAGATTTTATTTTTTCTTGTTTTATTGTTGAGGTGTTTTTTAATACATTCACAAATTCTTTGAATTTTATGTAACTTTTTTCTACAACATCAACACACTCATAAGAAATATTAAAACCTAAGTAATTAGACTTGTTCCAGAAAGTGTTTCTGGATGACGATTTTAGTTCTGACAGGATATTTCTCATGGAATGCCATAGTTTTAGTTATTGGAATGGATATTTTCATGTCATATTCATATCTGATTCTTTGGAGGGAGTGTATTGATTTCGGCAAATTATCTTTTGTCACTTGTATAATTATGTGGTCATCTGCAAACAGCAAGGTGTTAATTGTGATATTATTTGAAAGTGTGATGCTTTGTGAAACATTACCTTTCCATTTGCGCAACAAATCATCGAGATAAATATTAAATAATGCTAGTGATGAGCTGCAACCTTGACTTACGCCTTGATTTATAAAACGTTGCTGCTGTTAAAAAAGTATTTTTAACAAGCCGTGCGCGAAACGCGTGTATTCGTGCTCGTTATCTGTGTGCGAAACATCTACTTTTTCAGTGTGCAAAACTTCGCGACGCGTGTGCAAAACATCTGTTACGATTATCAATTGCTTTTCGTCTTGACGACGCCGTTATTTATGGTTTACAAACAATAGTGTTACGACACTGACTGGAATCCATTTGCTTTTATTTAAGTAAGATAATTCTAGATATTTGAGATATTTATTTTACATTCCTTTACTTGTCACTTTGCGTTTCGCTCACGGTGTGTATACGCAACACAGGTGCGAGATGATTCCCGCATTCGTCTCATTGTCGACCTCACTACGCTTGGACGACAAAACTCGATTCGTGCATGAATAATCTGTTCGTGCCCCAGTTACGCGAGTGTTTATGCACGGTGACGTCACGTTCTTCAGATGTTTCAAGAAAAGACTAATATCACGCGCGCGTATCAGCACATTTTTATACGATTTTACAAAAAAATATTTCCATCCAGCTCGCCCCGCGCGCGTAGAAAGCGGTTGAAGCGGCGTGGGCAGCGGAGTCGCTGAGCGCACCTGCAGAACAGGGAGCGGGGCAGGAGCCGCGGCAGCTGCCTCTTGATTGCGTTATCGATCCGCGAGTTTAATTAATCCAATCAGTTTCGCCGGCGTGTTAATTTTAATCAATATTTGTTCGCGCCGCCGTACCCATATTTGAATTTCCGTCTTTCTCTACTCAGCTTGCGAGATCTGTAAAAATAGAGAACTCCAGAAAACGAATTTGGACTCTGCAGAAGCGCCAGCAGTTCGCTTGTATTGCGACTTTTGATTTTGTGTTTCAGGTTTGATTGTTTTCAGAATTGGTGTTCCTAGCAATTGTGAATCTCAAGCTGATGGCTTCAAGATATTTCTGACTCATTGCGTGGGATATCACTTAAAAACTCTTGCTGTAATATTTAATGCGGATCAAAAGCAAGGGAAATAATAATAAAATAAGAACAATAGAATAAAGAATTAGGGAGCGTAAAATAAAATGAGTAATAACGCAAGTAATTGAAAACTTAACTAGGAAATACATGTTGAAGATCGAAGAACTGATTGACATTTATTTCTCTACTGAACTTGAGAAATATCTTCATTACCATTCACGCAAATTAACGTACGATGTGACTCTTTTTATCGGTCCTCCAAATTTAATGAAACTGTTCAAACCATGTGAAAATAAATTACATGAGTTCATTTCTAGTTTTCCTGTAATGTGTACATAGTAAGTCAAATTAATTTTTCCAAAGAAACAAGAAAAGAATCATAATTCTATCTCTTAAAATCTCTTCCTTCTTTGCATTTGTTTTACAATTAAATATAACTTTGGGAGTAGCATCCTCTCCCTAAGTGTAGATTTTTACTACTTGCGTATTTTCTAGATTTTCAATGTATTCATGTTCGTTAATTGAAAGGGTTTCTCGAAAAAACAACATTAGTTCAAAAATCTAATTTACGGGAAAAGCCCTTCTAACTCAGCAAGATATGGAATTTTATATTGTACAGGAATACTTTCCCACAGCATAAAATCAAAATCAAAAATCAGTTGTGAGTAAATATGTTGTATCATCATTTTTGCGATTGTGCAGTGTTATTTGTAGCAAAACTGTGTGAATATTGTCGGACTAATCATATTCATCTATGGAATGCTTTAACATTCAGTATCGTTTGAAATGCACTCTTTATCCTGACGCGTGGGTCAAGTTCACATCTCAAAAGGCTAACGTCACAATTGTTTCAGGATCCCTTAAAACTGTTTTGACCACAGAACCTGGGTATGAAAGAGATGAAGTAGGAAATAAATTTTCAGCATGAAACTATTTTTAAAATAGATTACAGCGTCGGCAACGCCACATTTTACTACTTACATGTATTTTAAATATTACATTGTCATTTATATTGTCTTCGATGGAAGCAATTGAAGTTCAAACAAACACTTCACCAAAGACTTTTTAATATAGTCTAAATTAACTTAAACCTGCAATAATCGCAATTAAAATACTGGAAAGAATTGTTGGAAGCTGATCATTCATCATATTCATTACTGTTATCTTCCTCCATGTCCATGACTAATGCTGTTTTTACCGGAAAAATCCTTTGGACATTGATGTTCTTTCAGAACTAACTACATTTATTCCCTCATTTTCTTTGCGTCTAATGCATTTTAGGCGAAGTCTATATATTATCTTTTGATGCGTAAAAGTTCACACTACGAGGCGGCAGCACTAACTTAATTTTCTCAATTTTGGTCTAATGTTTTTCTGAGAGTCCCTTGAAATGATTAACATTTTAATCCACATAGCATGAAGTACACGCAAACCACTACACTTTTTACATCAAGATATTATACATATACTTGAATGTTGATTTCCTGCTTGAGTTGGAAAGTCAAATATGGAAATTAAATATTTTATATGGCCTGAATTGTATGAAATCATTGCATACTGTTGCCTTATAGTCTTAGCATGTCTTGAAAAAAATCGGGAACATTTTGTCTTTAGATTATTTAAGCTCTCTCGTCTTAAACTTTATTCTACAGGAAAAGAAAGGAAGCAATGAAAAAATGTTTCATAGCCTTTGATCATCTTATAATTTTAAAGTGGTTCTATTTGGTGTTCTCTTGAATATGTTTGTCCGGGAAAGTCCATCTACAGGAATAATTAAAAACTGTTAATGTAGACGTCAGACACTCACTGGAAGTACTATTGTAACAGAAGCGGATTCAGAGACAATTTTTTGGGGGAGGGGAATCAACATTCTTATTGGTGGAATGTGTGATATTACAGATTTTATAAAATGACCAGCTAATCTCAGGTTACATCCCAGGCTACACACATCGTGCTGCGTAACGATTAAATTTATTTTTGATGGTTAACCGAAAATAATTTTGCTTGAAAGTTTCGTGACAAGTTAAAATTAATAGTTACTGAAAAATTGTAGGGGAGGGAATTTCCCTTATTTCCCTCCCGGTGGATCTGCGCCTGTTTTAGAGCACGCAATCATTTCGATTATGAGGTCAGTTACTCTAGATTCCACGAAAGCGAAATCTTTCCAAGAAGTCGGGGCTGAAACTGGGAATGAGGCTGTGCGGATGCACTCAAGGCCGAAGAGGCTGGCGGGAAAAGAGCGGAACTGGCAGCGACGACGGCTGCGGAGATACGATCTGTGGAGGTGGAGGAGAGGGGGAGAGTCTTCCTGTCCGTGAAACACACCGATACCATCGCCGGCGCTACCACTGGCGCCAGACTCTCAGCTCTCGCTAATTCGGCAGTCCTCCGGTTTTATCATTCGTTCTGGAGAAAGTTGTACGATCTTGGTAATTAATTTGTTCAAAGAATTGATCGCCCTCGATCGAGATTCGAATCCGGACCTCCAGATTTACGCCCATATGCTCTAACTACTAAGCTGCCTAACTACTACGCTACCTAACTACTAAGCTAACTACTAGTAAGCTACCACTAATCTACGATCTCTTAAATGCGCAGAATTCCGTACGCCTTTTTCATGAAGTTCTGTTAATTGGAATTGATACTCTGTCGCGTTGCTTTGAATTCTTAGCTTGACTAAGAATACTTCTTGTACACACTTATCCCACACTCAGTCAATCGCATTTTTTACCAAGTGCACTCCACTCATTAGTCGTCCGATTTATTGATTATCAATACCGGTAATATGATTTTGTTCCATTGTGAATATTTATTGATAATGCGAATATTTATCCATTCCCCCTCTCACGTTTGAAATGTTGTGATCTCTTTGTCTTAGAACGTGCTTTTTCGGACTTTTTATAACCGTTACGATTAAAGTAAATTTAATCAAAGACATAAAGAACGTTTTCTCCAATATTGGACTGATAAATACAATTATTTCTTTACAACATAATCTTTGAAACAAAGTGAGTTGCGCGGTTTACCGAAAAATTTCCTGGTCTGGTTCTTGTGAAATGTAGAATTTGCATATTGCACTGATTTGAAGGGAATGTAATATAGGTAATTATTTAGAAGGTTTTATTACTGTCATAAAAAACTGAAATATTCATATATATAGTCCTGTAGCTATATTATTAATGACCATTAGTTATATAAAATTGAAGCCTTTTACGGTTTGGTGTATTCTTGATTTAAGATGCAGCAAACTGACTTTACGGACGATTCACCATTACGGTATGTTATGAATAATTCCACCAAATCATTTTAATTTTTTTTTTATTTTAATACAAAACATCTGTCGTCACAAATTGTTACCAGCTGAATCTTACTGTACAAGAAATGTGTGGCAACGACTAGGTTCAAGAGGACTGGCATAAATCGGATTGTCTCAGCTTCAGTATTTCAGTAAAAAGTGGTATTTCTTACGATTGTGCACTGTTATTTGCGGCAAAACTGTATGCATATTGTCGGACTAATCATATTCATCTATGAAATGGTTTAACACACAGGCTTATTTTGAAATGTACGCTTTATCCTGACGTGTGTGTCAAGTTAACAGCTCAAAAACGACGTCACATACGTTTTAGGTCCCTTAAAACTCATTAGATAGCAGAATATCGATATCAAATATTACAACCGATTCCAATAATTTTCCTTAATATTGTAAATAGCGGAGTGAAAGTAAAAACTATTATACAATCCCAGATGAATAGTGTCAAGACTGCTTCAACCCCGTTTAGAATAGTCTCACGTGTTGACTTTGCTTGTCAAAATCTTCTCTATCTGTCACGTGGTGCTTTCCGTACAGATTTAGAGGATTCAAAAACCATCAGCGTTGCCATTTTGCCTTACTGGGCACATTTTACATACATGTGCTTATATACATAAAACATTCTTACACGTAAGTGCTCAATAAAGATAATTTAGAGAGATTTAAAAGCTGATTTACTTGAATCTTTATTTGTCTCAAACAACAGAATTTATAGTGATGGATTTGAACAAAAAAATTATTTTAACTCTACAATTACAAATGATTAATATATTCTCCACCAATTTAACGTCTGTATTATTGATGTTCCTACTGTTACTCTCGCTCACGGGATATATTCTCTAGATTTGCTCCTTTTTGCGCTTCCGTAGCGGACGGCATTAACTCTGTCCTGACCACTGACGATTATCGCAGCTACTACACCCATCGACTTCGTTATCGCCAATTTCACTCATATCATCTACATTCCCACTGACAGAGGTTCGAGATAATAGTCCACGTGATCTCACCCCCGAAGGCGCTATCGCAGCGAGTCTCCAACACTGTCACCGCTAATACTGCTGCTGCCGCCTTGCCCCGTCGATCTATTTAGCAGCTGCCGCCCTCGCCGCCGCCCTCGCTCTCGCTATCGCCGCCGCTCTCGCCCTCGCCCTCACTCTCGCCCTCGCCCTCACTCTCGCCCTCGCCCTCACTCTCGCCGCCGCCCTCACTCTCGCCGCCGCCCTCACTCTCGCCGCCGCCCTCACTCTCGCCGCCGCCCTCGCTCTCGCCGCCGCCCTCGCTCTCGCCGCCGTTCTCGCTCTCGCTCTCGCCGCCGCCTTCGCCTTCGCCGCCGTCTCCTGCACTCGTCGGTCGCCTTGGGCGTTTCCGCGCCGCCGAGCGGTCAGTAGAGGCGGCGGTGGCTCTCCCATTGTCCGCGCCCGGAGACAACGTCCTGCGCGGCGCTGGGCGGGCGGCGTCGGTGCGGACCGCGGCCGCTGCGGGCGCCAGTGTTTGCGACGGGCTGGCAGCGGCACGGATGGCGCCCGCAGCAGACGTCGAGTGCGAGGGAGGAGGCGGGATCCGGGACGAACGCGGAAGTGAGAAAGGAGTTAGGCCTGACCAAAGGACTCGGGACCCGGAGGGTATGGAAGTGGCAGTGGCAGCGGAAGCGATGGGGCCAAGAGGAGGAGTGGACTAGGGCCTTTCAACTCCCATATAACGTGGTGGAAACCAATACGGTGGCGCGCTCTCCTGCACCTCTTTCTCACAGGAACTAAAACACGAACTGCTACCAACGATACTTAAAACGTGCGTGGCTACTGCGTGAGCTCGCAGGACGCAAGCAGGCTCATAATGTCGTAAAAGATTGCGCCGTAGTTCGCGCTTTCTTGTTTGTTATACGTGTATATTATGAATAATTGAACACTTATAAGCAACCTTGCTTATTTGTCATAAATTAACCAATTTTATCTGCGGAAGTTGGAGAGCCTAACCTGCAGCCGTACCTGGCGACACTAGCGCCTTCTCGAGTAGCACCTTCGAGCTTTGTCCCCGGTTTTGATGGAGAGTTCAAAGGCCCTGTGGCCAAAGAGGCCAAATGCGGCCATGTGGGGGCGGAGGCAGAGTGGAAGAGGGTGATGGGTTAGGGGCAGGCCGGCGGCATTGGCGGGTCGGGAATGGATCCAGGCGGGGACGGCCGACGGGGGGCAGGCCGGCGAATCTGAAACAGGGACGGAGGCAGCGAGGATGTAGGGGCGCGGCGGAAAACGTGGGAAGAAGTGGATTGTGAGACACAGTGTTGTCAGGTGTATGTAAGCTTCCGCGGCTCGAATCCATGAATTCTCGGCTATCCGGGAGACGCCGCGTCGTTGGCTGGCGTGCCGACGTTTCGCTGACATTTCGCAGCTTCCTCAGGGCAGTGACACTGCGCGCTACGCGCGTTGATTTAACTATCTTGCTGGCTCTCGGGAGGGCAGGTGCGTTTGTGATTGCGGAGAGGTCTCCCTGATTGACCGCGGTCTGGGCCAACTGGGCCTAGCGCCAGATGTCCCAGTGGTGAACGGTGTGACAGTCCCCTGCCTGTCCCGAATAGATGGAGCGAGGATTTCCAGGCGTGTTAAGAGCGAGCCTGCGTCCGCTTGATGTTTGCGACGTCTGTGTATTCTAATGCCTCTTTTATGCGTCTCGGCCAGTATCGGTTTTTAATTGTGCAGGAGCCGAGGGCTTGTCGAAGAAGTCCAATGCATGTCCCGTAACCTCCGAGTGTGATGTGCCCAATCGCAGAAACGGTTGTGTTGTTCTGTGGTAGTGGGCGATGTGTTTCTGAGGCGCTCGAGAACAGACGCCCGGTCTCGCAATATATGTTCTGCGCAGCTTGCAGGGAACTCATAAACTCCTGCCGACTGGAGAGGATGTAACGCATCTTTAATGCGTACCAAGGGTTGTGGCAGCTTGTAGGGCCCGTGAACACCGTACCGGATGTTGTTCTCCGTAGTAATTTACCCACACGTATCGTGACACACGGAATAGGGGATCACGGCTAATCTGAGCGGGCCTCTCTTTCTATTCCGAAGAAGCGTGCCTGATCTTCGGCGTCTGCGCGGCCTTCGGCACACCGCGCCCGTCGTGCGATTGCACTCCGGAGGTGGTCCCCCGTAAACGCTGGCAAGCCACTCGTTACCGTCGTTTGGGAAATAGAAGTTGGCCCTGAAGTGTGTTCGAGCTTCTGCATGAAGTTCTGCGGAAGAGAGTGCTCGTCACGAGCACCTTCACAGCTCTTGTGGCATTGTCTTCATCAACTATTTTATTGAAGGATGGTGGTGGGAATCCCGCGTGTAGGTACTGTCGGTTTCGGAGACCGTTGCCCCAAGGTTGCCATTCTTCGCGTTTGCTGACCAGGGACATCTAAGAACGGGCAGACAGTTGTTTTATTTCCGTCTCCATCGTAAATTGGATGCTCTGGGAATGCTGTTATAGAACAGTAAGAAACTCTTCTATAAGTCGGTCCGTTGGCAGATAACAAGGTATCGTCCACGTACCGCATCCAAGCGACGGTTTGTGCACGGCGTTTGTAGAGCCTCGATTCAAAGCTTCATGAAAAAGATTGGCAGCCGAGGGGGACAGCGCGAGCCCATAGCCGCCCCTTTCCACTTGGGCGTAGTGCCCGGTCTGGTACTGAAAAACAGGTGGAGTTTAGGCAAGAATGCCGCCACGTTCGGCCCATTCTGTCGCTTTGGCTATGAATTCTGCAACTTTTGACGTCATAAATTCCACGGCTTCTGTGAACGGAACTTTTGTAAAGCAGCGGGAAGTCACGTCAAAGCTGACAGCATTCACCTTCGTTCAGTCTTTGCTGCCGAATGCATGTCAAAACAAAGCTGCGTTAGAGTCCGCACGGCGTATTGCATACTCGGCGAGCGGCGCGAGATGCGTCACGACAAGTCTCGCCAGGGCGTGGGTCGGCGAATTGATGGCACTGACGAATGGGCGTAGTGGCACCCAGCCTCGAGCGGTGTACCTTAGGTAGGCCGAAAAACCTGGGCCGTCGACGAGTGTTTCCGACACAAAGGCCAAAAATTCTTTTCGAAGCCTCTATGCAATAGCCGAGTTGCGAATCCTCGCGGCCGTTTCGGTTCTTATCTTGCTGTAGCGGGTTGTTGCTCCAGAAGCGAGTTACGTAGTCATCGAAAGAATGTGTTAGTCAGGTGGTTCTTAACCACTTCCCAGAGATAGCGGTCTGCCAAAAAACATCAAAAACGACAAAAACATCAAATTCAAAAAAGATTATTTCTGCATTTAAAAATAATAAGTGGTATGAAATTAAAGAAATTCAAATATATTATAAATTTATATGGTTGATATTTACTATTTTACGACAACACCTATTTTTTTAATATATAAAATAATGTTAGCAATGGATTTACATAATGTTCATAAATACACACATGTGATAGTTTTAGGTTTAAAGAGTTCACACTGTTAGATCACCCAAATGAAAGCGAATATCTTTGTTTAATTTTACTGACTGAAAAAGAGATACCGATAACCTCTTATAAAAAAGATCCCTTTACCTGAAATATTTTTCTCCGAAATACTTGTTCTTTTCATGATCTTCCCATTTCATAAAAGTTGCTCTGCCCCTATCAAATCATTGCGTTGAGACACTCCACGCAATTCTTATAAAGTTAAGTTCATCAAAAGATCTATACGTGCTACTCGTAGTTATATTCTGAATAAAATATTTATTCTGCAATAATCAGAGCGGAAACTATTTTTCGTGTTTGTGATACACAATGGATTTTTATTTAACATTTTATAAAAACCTTAGGCGACGCATCCCAACAGAGATATCCAAAATAAATTTTGTCCCCGTAAGAAACATCCACTTAAATACGAAGAAAAAACCGGACTAAATTTGATGGGAGGCAACCACTGGCAACACTGGTAGAGGCGGGCGGAAGAGAGAAAGGGGCGCGGGGCGGGGCGGCGCGGGGCGGCGTAGCGCAGAGAGGCGTGGCGAGAGTGCTGCGCGTTCCGCCGGAAAGACCGGCGCGACGCCGGCTGAGGCAGAGGCCGGGCCCGGGGCGTAGTCGGAGTGGTTTGCGGCGCGGCGGAGGAAACCTTACGAAGAGGGCACCGCAGGTCCAATGTGAAAGACGGTTGATATGCTAGAGCTACAACACTCTCTCTACTAGAAATGCCCATTCGCGTGGGTTGCGAATGTAAGTTTGACTCTTGTCAGTTTTTTATGAAGACATAATGGAATAAATAACATTCTGCTTCACGGTCCTGCTTGGTACCATCAAATGATTTTCACATGTCCAAAGAGTCGAGGCTGCTCTTGTGCGAAAGGAATTGTTTGCTGGTGATTCGTTGACGCAGAAAGGAGAGCGAAAAGAAGGACTTCTGAACACTTAAGGGACATGGAAACCTCCTTTCGGTGTTGATAAAGGAACCCCTGCCGGCGGAAATAACGGTACTGACAAGCGTAGCGCGATTTCCCCTTAGTTTTTGCTGATTGAAATGATCGATTATGCTCACTGCGAGCGGCGGTGGGGCGGGAGGGCGTGTCTGTGTGGCGCGGGGCGGCGGGCGCGGGGCGCGGGGAAGGGCGGGAAGGCGGGGTCGGCGGGGGCCGCGGGGCCACGGGGCGGCGTGTGGCAGTTGGAGTTGGCGGGGGCGGCAGGGAACTGGTGGTGGTAGTGGAGGGATGGGACATTGTCGCGGCGTAAAACGGCTAGGTAAATGGTAACTGCGAGTGCGCGTTGATGCATTTATTGACGACGATGAACAACCAGCGGTAGTTATTTAAAATGAGTCCTAATGCGTTGATCAATCTCTGCATTCATTTTAGGTATTTGCTTTCAACCATGGGTGCATGATGTTTAATAGTGATAATCTGTTTATAGGAAAATCATTTGTTATGATAATGTATATCAAATGCTTGCTGATTTCCACTTGTAAAGATTACTACTTTACTTTTATATAGTGAAGTTAGGAGGGTGTTCTGAACAACAGTAATTTTCCGGGAACTTGTTGTGAAACTGTTGCAAATTCTATTAGATAAATTTACATAAAATGAGATAATTATCAAACTGGGGAGACTTTAATAATAAAAACAATTTCTCAAATGTGTTTTCGTTATCTTACGGAAATTTCATAAGTGTTTGGATCTGTAGAGTAATTTGTCAAATAACTGTTTAGGAATAGGTCTTCCGGATTTCTGAGAAATTCTTGAAACACAATAATTACTTTATTGAAACACAAGTATTATTATTAGAATTAGAAGGGATTGTGCTACTGTGCCGTATTGTAGGAAATAGTCCCACGATAATATTTTTGCCATATTAAGGAAATAATGCGTTCGAAACATTTTAAAGTTTAAGAATTACGAGAATATGACATTACGTATGTCTTTAATAATGAACGGCAATGAAATAAGCAGCAACTTGTATTTTCTTTTGAAAAAATCAAGAGGTTTTATTTATTAATAAGATCGTGTTAGTCTTGAATTTTAAAAATTCCTAGAACATTTTTATTGTAAATTGTTAATTAACACGAAGTCGGAAAAATGTGTATCAAGAAATTTTAATATCATTATCAGTATTTTATTTTGAAAGTTTGTCACTGCCCTTCGAATTATGCCACGTGATAATAAAACCCCGTCTATAGCATTTCAGTAACGAAAAATTGTGAATAAAACGCAGATCTATTAGAACGAAGAGCGGAGTTCACGAGAGAACCTCGTTACAAATACCATCGCGGTAATTCGCGCCCTAATGTTCATGCGAGAAGAAAAAAAAGAGACTGGGAGCGCAGGCCTACGTCACGGTGACAGGAGAGAGAGTAAAGAGGAAATGAAAGAGAAACGGGTGAGCTCGTCCAATGAAAAGCGTCGATTTCTCATCGCTGTCAACGTCGCTCTTCTTTCGGAACGAAGTAATCCCAGTCAATGAGTTGAATACGCGATAGTAGTGATTCACGTATTCCCTGTGCGGAACGCGGCAGCGCTGCCAACATGCCCCTCTAAGTTCCTTGTTTTTCATTTCACGCAAATAGCTCATGACCCGTAGATAGCAGTGATTTCTCTTTGCTATCAGCTTGCTGTTATCTGACCTAAAACTCCACTATATGTACATATGTACGTATGTACATGTGTACATATGTATATGTACATGTGTACATATGTACGTGTCGTGCGAAAGTAGTATCATCGGAATTTACATGAAAGGCCTGAAAAAATAAATTCTGGCATTGAACATTGCTGTTCTTGATTATATCCGTGCGTTGTATTCCTCATAGAATTTTGAATAACTGACAGAAATTGGCAAGAGAAGTAGTTGGTGGAAGAGGCTTGGTAAAACGTAAGTGAAGCACATAACTATTATTTTACTAATCCGAATTACCAACTCTGCTGCACATTTTTGCTGCAGCGATGATTACATTGCTTTAAGATTATAATATGATTCCTAAGAAAACCATAGATGTTTTTAACATTTCTGCGTTTTCATAGCGAGTTCGACGTGGATGATTAGAGAAAGGATCTTATAATCTAATGAAAATACTTGGAGTTTTATTCGAGATGTTCTGACGTTTCTGCTATATCAATATCTTTCAATGATTGGATCAAATTGTCATTCACCAATTTGAAAGAAAGATAATTTATGCTGCTGAGACGCTTAAAAAATTGGCAAACTGCCTGTATTTTTGAAAATTGCGAAAATTATGTTCTGTTGTATTACTCCTAGTTACCCTTTGCGAAGTGATCACTCTTCTCCATAAGGTTGTAGATTAAGAGAAATATTGCCTTGGAATTAATTTTAGAATAGTTAATTTTACAAAAGTTTTAAGTATCCTTGTGTAAGTATATGATATTTGAAATAATTTATAACGTCGAAGCATTAGATTCCCAATGTCCCTTTGGCTATACCATGCCCATACGTACATCTAGTCGTTCGTTCCATTTTAAGGTGATTAACGGGTTAAACGTATCAATAAACTGTTTTAACCTACCTACCTATAAACTTACAATTTTTACGCGCTCTTTTATTGTATGTAATTATCTTCATCTTCTAGTTCTTCGAAATATATTCTGTCTTCCTGCTAATAAGAAGTGACCATCTCGGCAATGACAAAATCCTCTTAGATTGACCTAAGTTAAGAGTAACTAATACGCCCATGCTTTTAATTACTGTATGATTTTTATTTAAATGCGAGTATAATTAGAATTGTACGGATTTCACCATCAAGTATTGACGGTTCCTCACTAATATTTTATAATACAGTAAAACTTGCTCAATACGGAACGTGTATAATGCGGAAATCCGTCCAATGTGAACATAAATCGCGGTTCTCCTGAATTCTACAGTTTGGCATTGTATAATCCAGAATCGTGTCTTGTACGGAAAAAAATACAGGTCCCTTGAGATTCTGGATTGGGCAAGTTTTACTGCATTTAAATAATCACGATTATCTCTAAAAATAATTGTTAGGTTAAATCAACAACAGCTTTCCGAAACTTGTCCTTTTTCTAATCTCATTAAGTGGCATATGGCAGAAATTATGTTCGATAAGGATGCTATTCAGCATTCCAAATTTGCTAAAAATAGTGAAATGACAATTATGGTTTAGAATTTAACTCTCTAAACTCAAAAGAGGGAATTAATATTGTTTTAGAGAAAATATTATTTCCATATTTCATAATTTATATGGATTTGTCTGTGTTGTCACATGAGTAGACAGGAGCAGAACAAGTGTTGCTAGCATAAGATGGATAATCGGTACCGTTCATCTGCAGTTAATACTTTTACGTTTGGAGAGCAGTGCCCATAGATAGTGTGAAGATTGTTTCTTAAACATTTTTTCTCATTGTCGGAAATAAAACACGGCCAATTTAAAAATTAAATTAAAAATATTATTTTCAAAAGGGTCTTGTAAATGATAGTAACAAAACCATGTAACAGAGACACATTAATAACTGCAATAAGCACGTTGTCCAAAAATTTGCTTCTATTATTAATTAAATTATATTCATAGACAGTGAAATGTCCAATATTGTTCCCGACAGTGGACCTAGATCGGTCACCCAACGCCAATGCCATTCAACGGACATGGGATTTACGCTTCCTCGATATTTCCTCAACTGCAAAAGAGTTATCTCTAATAACGATAATATGTTGGAATACACAGTTCAATTACAATATGGTGGAAGGAGTCAGAAATTCAGTAGAGTTGAAGATTATTTGATCTGACAGGTCAACGTTAGTTATTCGTATTTAGCTAAATTTGTATTTACTTCATATGCATACACAGAAAAATTGATCATACTACGGCCCTGATTATAATGAGGGAGGAAAACCACCTACTGCAATTTTTTGTAGATATAACTCCGATGTCAATAGGAGGACAGATGGAAAAGGAAGAGTACTCAAAGAAGGCAGACGCACAGGCCGTTAACACACATGATACTAATGGGGCGTAACAAAGAGAAAACGAAACACAAAACAAGCGCTTACAACGGGGAGAATGGTTTTCTCTTTGAGTGGGCTTTGCAGTTAATTTTACTGAATTTTTTAATGTATTGCCGTGTGGCGCAGTCTTTTGACACACTTTAGAAACTCGCTGAAAAATTATATGTTGTTACCGGGAGATTAAAACCCTCCAGGGTTCTTTATAAGCACAGTGGCTAAAGAGACGGAAATTATACTACCGCAGTTCCTAGAGAAGAACTAAGATATTTTGATTGCAAAAAGTACTTCGTATACATTTCAATTAATTTCCGATCACATTTGTTCATTTAACACGCCATTCATTTTACATACCTTTCTACAACTGTCATATTGAAGTTCGAGATTTTTCCTTCAAATGCAATTTGTTTTCCATAATTAGTACTTTCATTTAAGTCCTGCACATTTTTTTTACAAAATTGGATTTTTCGCGCAAAATTGAGTGAAATACGTGCAATATTACAAAATATCAAAAAACAAAAATTCCTCAAAACGGCTCTAAATTATTCTTTAAACTTTTGGTTGGGATTGGGCTAAATGCACTGTATCAGGTGATCTATACGTCATTTAGTCAGCAGTATATCTCTGAAGTAGGCCACAGCAAGATGGACGAAACGTCAGCACAATTGACCGAAACGAGGCTCATCCCGGATAGCCAAGGATGTATTGACTCCGGCCGCAGACGCCTACGAACACATTCAACGCCATTTTGTTCTATTCTTTTGCTTTTTTTAATTACAAAAATTTTCAGTTTTTGTTTTGTCTTTCATTCGTTAATATTTACATTAGCGACGATTTGTTCATATTATTGCATTTATGAGTAATGTGCTTTAAATTATCTCTGATAAAGTTTCTCGACAACTCAAAACGTTTCTGAAAGAAAGTAAAAAGTTCCACATTTTCAGAAACACGTAAATGCCATTTTATCATAAAAGACTCCAAATTTTTCTTCAAGCTTTTTGTAGGGGGAGTGGTAAATGGAGTGTACGTATAATATGACATAAAATCAACTTTGCTGAATTCTTTTATTTCTTCAAAAATTTCGCAAATGTTTTTTTAATGTCTCTCACGTCATTAATACGCACATTTCCAGAGACGTGTATATGTAATCGTATTTGTGAGTAGAAGTGCATCAAATGATTTCCATTGAAATTTCTCCCAAACTCTAAAGTTTTTTGTGTAAATGAGCTTTAAATTTCGCATTTACAAAAACGTTTTAACAAAATATTCTTAAAAACGGGTTCAAATGTTTCATTGATACTTTCCATAAATGAGGTTTCACTCTTCTGTAATATTCTGAAAGTAACATATCGACTCTACCATTGTGAAACGAAAAAATTGAGATTTTTTTGTAATGTACTGTACACGGCGATAGATGGCATCTGGCAAGAGGATGGGACAAGGCGTAAAAGCTAGAGAATGTCTCTGCCATTCTGCAGCACTTCTAGTTACGCGTTTTTACACTAAAATTGGAAGGGGAATAGTAAGAGAATAGTATGTAGAGAATAATATGGGAATAACCTCAAATTTTCCGACGTAAAATCTGTGATTTAAGTTCTTTTGAGTTGTAGTCAGGTATAAGGTCTATTACGGCTGCATCAAAGGTTGTTACTAGTGCAGATGGACAGGAGATATACGCAATTCAACCCGAAAATCGGTTGATTGACTGTTAGTGACCGTGCGTCAACTACCAAGTTCTTAAATCCCGTAAGAATAATGCATGTTTTGCTCTGGTGGTGGCATTGGTCTTTCCCCCGCTATTTGGCGAGATTCGGCGCCGACCTACCGTCGGCTAGCGGAGGTTTTCCCAAGCTAGTATCTCCCACCAGCGGGGCAACGCCCCAGCCGGGACAAGCTCTAAGCTACTGACCGATCTGCCGGCATGTGTACTAGTGTAGTGCGTGTTAGTGTAAGTGTATGTAAGGGAGAGGATAGGACAAAGAGAAGGTAGGAAAGATCGCGCGCGATCCGTGGCCTGTTTGTTAAGGCACTGCTCCGGCATTCGCCTGGTGTTGATGGGAGAACCCGCGGAAAACCCCGTCAGAGCAGCTGGTCACTAGAATTCTCCTCGAATTCGAACTAGCTGGCAAGCTAGTGTCGAAAATTCTATTACCGTCGAGACTTGAACCTACAACCTCCTGGTCAGAGGGACTGCAATGTCTTCAGTTGATGCTCTGAGACGTCTCCCGGTCCGAAAATCGAGATGCCTGTATTTTACAACTTACCAAGAAAATGTTCAACCAAATTAATTCTTGTGGCATCAATGTTTTTTGCATAACTTCATTCAGTTGTAGATCTTTAAATTACGTCAGGTATTTTTAATTTGAATAATTGTTGAATAATTAGTAACATTAACGATATGAAAAGTTTCGATATGCCACACATTTTCACTATTTTTAAATTAAGTTCAGAGTGTTTTAGAAATTGTCTGTTATCCTTAGGATTATAATATATAATGTCTCGAATTTTTTGGATTTATTTCAATACTTCTCTGCACTATGTACACACGAAAAATGGAACAATTTATTCCAGAAACACGAAAATGCGTGGAGAGTGAGAATACTCGTTCGTATAAATTATTGTACCCTAGTTCTCGGAGAATGATCGAGAAGATAACGACCCAATTTCTAATTGTAACGCTAACTGTAGACATTCAACAATATCTATTTTTTTATTTTCTCATTTTATAATACTCATTTACGCTTTGAAGGCATTTATTGCCGCTTACAATAGCCTCAAGCCTCACATTCTAATCATTCCAATACATCACGAATCTCGCTGTAACTTGGCATCTGAATCCATCTACAAACAAAGCTCTCTCGCTTACCCCCGCGTCGGGCTGTTAACAAACAGGCCAGCTTCTTCAAACGGCCATCAACCCGCGAAGCCAAGTCGTAGTCTGCGAGACCGATACAATCTTTTAGAAAACGAAAAGATCCGCGTCCTGGGGTTATACGGCGCATAAACATTCCCGCCTCCATCAGCCGCTCGCTGCAAAACCACATCGAGTCCATCGGCGCCGTCGCGGTCGCTGTAGTCGGCGGCGGGAGACCTTTACGGCGTGTTTGGAACCGCTCCCGACCACAATAGCCTCTTAACAGAGCCGCTTTAGGGGCGGCGATTGCCGCAGTCGCGCTCAACTTCTCGCGGTCCGTAATGCCCAGATTTACCGCCCGCGTAAAACCCTGCGCGCCGCTACAGGGCGTGGCGCCGAGGGACGGCTGTGAAGGATAGCTGCTGGGAAGGGATGCGCTGGACGAAGATGGCGGGTGCGCGACAATGCGCTGGCGACGGAGGGAGATTGGAAGGCGATGCGATAGTAAGAGATTGCGATTGGAAAGAGATTTGGTAGTGAGGGATAGCAGGAGGCGATGCCCTGGTGAGAGATTGCGTTCAAAAGGCGATGCGCTGGTGAGGAATTGCGGTCGAAAATCGAATTCGCTGGTGAGAGATGGCGATTCGTTGGTGATGCGCTGGTGAGGGATGACGATTGGAGGCCGATGGCCTGGTCAGGGATGGCATTTGAAGAACGATGCGCTGGGCAGATAATGCCGGATGACTACGAGCCAGTGAGGGATTCCGGTAGGAACATGGTCACTAGTGAGGGATAGCAGCTGGGAGGCGATAGATTGCAGCTAGAACACACACAAGAGCTCGTGAGGGATTGCGGTCGAAAGGG
Organism: Gryllus bimaculatus; assembly: GCA_017312745.1. NCBI lineage: Eukaryota > Metazoa > Arthropoda > Insecta > Orthoptera > Gryllidae > Gryllus > Gryllus bimaculatus. The sequence goes on along the minus strand of BOPP01000300.1, from coordinate 740,479 downwards.
AATGTATTGGTGTGGGATTGCGGTCGAAAGGCAATGTGCTGGTGAGGGATTGCGGTCGAAAGGCAATGTGCTGGTGAGGGATTGCGGTTGAAAGGCAATGTGCTGGTGAGGGATTGCGGTCGAAAGGCTATGCGCTTGCTGGACGATACGCTAGTGAGAGCGATTGGTACGAGATGCGCTGGTGAGTGACGTCAGTGAAAGGGCGATGTGCTAGTTAGGGAAGGCCAGAAGGCAGATAGTGAGGAATTTCGGATAGAAGATATGCGCTCCTGACGGATGATTATTGGAAGGCGATGCGCTGGTGAAGAACAGTGTTTTTTTTTTTTTTTTTTTTTTTTTTTTTTTTGCAAATGGACACTTGCATGGTGGGAACGACAGGGAAGAATGCATAGAATATCATGAAGAGAGATTACAGAAGAGAAAAGAGCGGACTTCTTTAGAAGATAATAAGAAAAAGTTAAAACCAATTTGTTAAAAGAATTTTATAGAAAATGTCAATACATTATGTTCATTTTCGCCACCAATTTCTTTATTGAAAACAAGTAGGAATTCCAATTTTTACAATTAATTGCGGCTCGTTGTTCTCATTAGGAGAGCGATGAAATGTGCTGCAGGCACATGCATTTTATTTATAAATGTACCCTAAAAATACTACTAGATATATTTTAATGAACTATTATTTTCAATGCAGTCTAATAATGTTAATTACTACTTACAATTACTACCTTTTGTATTTCTAATCTTTTCACAAAAGGTTGAAAGATGGCCGTATAAAGAAGAAAATGTAATGATAATGAATGTACTGTGTCTCAGCTGAAGCTTTTAGAGTCTTTCACGGATTTGCAATATGTTTTAATAGTTGGTTCTTATGTAACATATTCTAAACGATTTTAAATTCAAATTAAAATCAACTTTGCATCATGTAATGCAATCCCGAGAGATTCTAATATATCTAAAGTGTTACATAAATGTTACATAAATGTACTGTGTACGGCAATTGATCTATATTTTGCCGGACGCTTTGACTAGTATGGTCGTATATTCCGCATATGTAGTAAATGCAATATTGCGGGAGGCCGCGGTATTTCTCCCTCACTAAAGCCTGAGATTCGGCGCCGTCCGATCAGTCGGCATGCGAGGTTTCCCTCTCCTAGTATCTCCGCCAAAGAGGCACCGTCCCATCCTGGGGCAAGCTCTAAGCTCCCGACTTGTGTAGTGTGCTTGTGTGTGCAAGGAGAGAGAATGCCAGAAGGTTGAGGAATGAAATATCGTATACTGTCTGTAGCACGTGGCACGTCGGATATGGTATTAATCTAGCATTTACTTAATAATCATGAAAGAGAACACGTAAAACTACCGATCAGAGCACCGGTTGCTAGAATTCTCCTTCAGATGCTAAATCCGACCTCATTATCTAGCTAGTACCAAATATCTGCCACCGTCGGGACTCGACCATAGGACATCCCAGTCCGATAAGCTAAATGGCAACCATGAACCATTTTAGCCGGTCAGTTCATAGCGACAATTAAGCTGTTCTAAACAATGTCTCCTCTTAACAAACTCTCGCGCAAGCGAGTAGTTCAGAGCCCTGAACCTCCGAGCATTCCTAGAGCGGAGTCCACTCCGGAGTCTTTGGGTTGGCCTCTTAGCCAGAGTTTGCGCATTCGCCCGCGAAGCGGCGCTGGGCATCCGTCAGTGCAGAGGCGACGGCGTAGGCGCGAATACTCCGGTCGGGCGGAGCGCGGGGGGTAGGGCTCCTTTGAAGCGCGCAGCCAACTGCGGAAGGGGGGTGGGGGAGAGCGAGGGAGGAATCCTCGGAGCGCCTAGAACTCGCGGGCTACGGGAACCATCCCCAGATCAACTTGGTCGAGTGAACTGTGACGCAGAAAGACTTCCATTCGCGAAAATCGCGGCAGCTACGGAGTTCGTAATTGCTGTCTCGAGTTCAGTTAGCTCCGGAGATCTCTGTCCGATGAAATATCCGTCGCATTGATTTTACAAATTGAAGTTTTTTATTTCGCACTGGAAATACAGCTGGGTTTAATATGCCACTCGTTTAATCCCGCTCGTAAAACAGGAAATCATTTCCTTCTCTCGACTAGGTCTGTAGCTGGGCCCACGTGAAACGCAAAAACGTAGTGCTGCATTTCGGATTGAACTTCTACAGAAAACTAAGAAAGAGCAGATCAATTTATTATATTATATCATTATATTATTTCGAATCATCCTCATAAGTGATTTGTATAATCATCGAAACAAGCACAATATTGTTTTCGTTTTTTAAGGATTTTTACAAAATATAACTCTTTGCAGTCGCATGATGACCATCTGCAGTTCTTGTAATACAAATGTTCAATAGTAGATAACCTCTTAATATAGATGTAGATACCGACGTAATAAAAATAAACTTCATATAGGAAAATTCGAAATGCAACATTTAAATTTTCAAAATTAATGAATTGATTATTTAAAACACAAAGCACACAGTTAAAGTACTGCATAAATTAATAATAAAGCTTGTATAAATGATATTGAAATGAAACAGCAATTTTAAAATCCCGAAATATTACAGCAAAATGAAACACACGAGAGCCAAATTACGTATCAAACTTGGATTCTCATTCCCGTGATAGGAAATCCATTCTTTCTCTGTCTATTTAACTTTGCTTTCAGCGGTTCTCGATGCACTGCAGGAGGTTCGAGTCGCGATCCTCGAGTTATTAAGCGCGAACCGCTTCGGAGTGGAAGCCGAAAGGCAAGGAGCGACAGACGCGACGCGACGATGAGGAAGTTGCAACTTTGCGAGTTGCGCGCGCGCGGAACAGATCGCTCGCCCTCCAGGGAGGAGACGTCGCGTCGCCGGCGCAATCGCTGTTGCTGTGTCTCGCGGCCGCGGCGCAACAAGCCGTCCGTCAGCCGCCCAGCTGCGCCAACGCCCCCCGCCCCCCTCGCCTCACGGCGCCCCACGGTGGGCAGGCACGCGCCACAGTGGCCAAAATTCTCGACGGGGAGTCCTGCCGTTGATGAAGATAGAATTCAAGACGACAGAAAAACAGTAAAACCTCTCGTATTCGAAACAGTTTTAACCGAAATTACGGTTAACCGAAATAGTGTTTAACCGAAACGACTGGAAAGACGACAAAGAGGGAGAGAGAGAAGAAAGAGAAAAGGGAGAGAGAGAAAAGAGAGTGAGAGAAGAGAGAAAAGAGAAAGAGAAACGAGAGAAAGAGAAACGAGAGAGAGAGAAACGAGAGAGAGAGAAACGAGAGAGAGAGAAACGAGAGAGAGAGAAACTAGAGAGAGAGAGAGAAACTAGAGAGAGAGAGAAACTAGAGAGAGAAGAGAGAGAGAAAAGAAAAGAGAGAGAGAGAAAAAAAGAGAGAGAAATAAAAGAGAGAGAAAAGAAAAGAGAGAGAAAAGAAAAGAGAGAGAAAAGAAAAGAGAGAGAGAAAAGGAAAGAGAGAGAGAAAAGGAAAGAGAGAGAGAAAAGGAAAGAGAGATAGAAAAGAAAAGAGAGAGAAAAAAGAAAAGAGAGAGAGAAAAGAAAGAGAGACAGAGAGAGGAAGAGAAAATTTAAACAAACATTGGAATTTAAACAAATAGAATTTGAAACTAAAAATGAAATTCACTATGAGTTTTTTTTTCTGCAGGATGTCATTGGCGATGATATGAATGATTCAGATTATATATTACAAATTTATTTGAGCACCACTAATATTTTTTCTAATCTAATACTTTTTTCCAGATTTCAGGTCTTCCCATCAGCTAATAATAAAATTCCTGTCAAGACACATCCTTAAAATTCTACTGAAGCATCAAAATTTAAATGTTAAGCGATCTTACGATCCCGATTTAAAATCTGAGCTGATGGAAGAAAAAAAGCATCGTCCAGTGAATCCAATATAGACATCATGGAAATAAATAGCCGTACTATAATTGAAGTAGTAAATGAAGACTTTTTGCAAAAACAAAATAAAATTTGGCGTCACAAGTTGATCTTAATCAATGTTTATTGTCAAAGGTCAATTTTCAAATTGTTAATATTACTTTTTAGAAGGAATGTTCACATTCCATATCTTAAGGATATTTTATTTTACACAACTGACAAATCTAGAATCTCAACGAGGTCAAAAATTATTTTAAAAACAAATATTTTCTCACATTTCGTTCATGGTCTGTTCAAGTAATTTGATCTATCGAAGGTTAGTATGAAGAACAGACTTTTGGTAGTTTCCCGCAAAAAACACCTACACGACACATTACTTATTATACAGACTAAACCTCGGACGCAGCACAGTGAAAATTACAAATGCAAATATTAAAAATGGGTTTATCTTACTAAACCCTTAAAATACCTGTCTATTCAGCTAACAGCTAGTATTTCTCTAAAGGGAAACGTTGATATTTGACTTTCGTCCTGTTTTCGGGACGCTGTCCCATGGTAAGTCGGTGCAGTGTGCCTCAGAGGGAAGGAGATCGTTGCCGAGAGAGATGCAGGGAGAAGGGTGATGGAGTAGGACGGGTGGAGGGTGGAGGAGCAGGGGGGTATCGATCCCAGCGCCATCTAATGAGCGCCGGCGCCCGCAGGAAGCGTTGCTCGCGCTCGATCCGCGCGTGTCCTCCGCGGCGGCGACTGTCAGCTTTTTTGCTCCCGCGTTTCGCTTCTGTTTCACTCGAAACCCCATTTCGCTCTTCGTCTGCCCTCGTAGGCAGTTAGACTTCAAATGTATCTAAATATTCGCAAGTTAGATATCACTCTCGAGATCAATCTTTTCTTCCAGATGTAATATAAAGCGAATGCTTACGATAAAATCATTTCTGAGTGTAGACATGGTAAATGGCGCCTATGACAATATAATTTAAAAGTATTGTAGATTTATAGAAATGCATACGGGTATTTAACTATAATGCTGATTACAGGTACATGCTTAATTTCAAATGTAGATCAAAAGGCAGTGTAAAATATATTTAAAAAACGTGCAAGCTGGTGTCACAAAATATTATGATGATGATGATGATGATGATGATAATAATAATAATAATAATAATAATAATAATAATAATAATAATAATAATAATAATAATAATAAATCATAGTTCGTAGTTCAAGGGTCACAACCTAGTCTAAAAAAATGGATGCAGCAGCAGAAAAGTAACTCATAAAGAGTAAAGACAAGTTAATTTCTCCGGAATAAATATGACTGGGCCTCGGAGAATAACGTGTAGCGTGGTTGATGTTGACCGATATTCACATTAAAAAAATAAGTCTTTATAGAGACCGGGCACGATGAACATAAAATATGGACTTAGGCGAAGGGCAGGGAAAAAAAATTTTGATCACAGATGTGGTTTGCCTTCACCTTCCTTTGAATGCAATATGTGAATGTAGAAAATGTCATTAAGGGTGAATTACGGTGAGAAATGAGTTATTATAGAAGCGGTGATTGGAAATGGAAGGGGGGGGGGAAGCTAAATACGTCAGAACCACTTGGCGGAAACAGCCACGTCTAAGCGGGACCCGAACACGCAGCCATCACCTCCGAGTGCTATGATGCGCCTCCAAGAGCCTGCGACACTGAGGCACTTAGATCTTGGATGCTCAACAGAAATGAAAGGGATATGCAGGACGCAGTCGTGCAATCGATCGCTAAAACATCATCTTTTAAGCAAAATATTATTTTCATGTTATGTGCATAAAGCTATTAGATTTCAAAGGTAGGAATTGTTACTATGAAGAACTTGAAACTAAACCATTTGACCTACGATAAACATGCTTTGGAAAACCATACATACGCGTGTACGGTGAAAAAAGCTTTACCGAAACAAAAGATGTTTGGCGTCTGAGCAAAGCGTATGTGGAAACTACTACACTTTGTCATGAGAAGAAACAATTTGTTTTTCATTTAGCAGTAAGTGCAATTATAAAGAAATCAGTTGAACAATTTTAAAACTCCCTAGTAAAAACGTTAATTTCGCATTATATTATTTTTTTGCAAATTAACTATTCAAGTTTCAAATTACAGAATAATATTTGTTTTAATGCCAGATACGTTATAACTACTATCAATTGTTTTCTATTTAGCCCGGGAGCGAGAACATAATACATAGATAAAATCGAAAATTGGCCTGGTTCAAAAATGTTGGTTACTACCAAATATCTAGTCAGTACTATATTTAAAACCGTACATATTAAGGCTGTTATAATTCATTGTCTGTAGGCGAATTGTAATTCGTAAGACATAATAACAATAATAATAATAATAATAATAATAATAATAATAATAATAATAATAATAATAGCTCGTTGTCTGTAGCAGACAATATTGAAACAAGTGAACGAAGAAATGGGCATTAAAATACACCGAGTTCAGCATTTACTTAGCAGAAATTCTCCAATTCTCACTTACAGAAAACACGTACAAACGCCGCAGCCTCATTTATCCCATTTTGGACATTTTCTCTTCGTCGTTCAGCGATGTCAACACAACGTTTCCGACATCTAAAGTACTTGGGATGTTTCCACTGGACCGGCGACACGAGAACCGAGAAAGCAAACACCAGAGGATGGCCAGAGCGTGAAGCGAAAATAACGCGGTAACTGCAATCAGCCGCCGCGTCTCCGAATGAAATTCCTGCGCGGAGCTCAAGCGAAAGAAAGGACGAACGCCAGAGAAGGCGAAGCCGATGAATCCAGCCGAAGGAACGAAACAATAGTCGCGAAAGTCCTTGAATAGGAGCTCCCCCCAACTTCACTTTTTTTTATTACATTTATCACGCGGTTATTGCAGCATATTACAAGGAGTGTGCTAAATAAACACGAAAAAATAACATTGGACTGATTCATTAATTTTTAATTTTAATAGTTTTTTATTAACCGAATGTGGTAATTTTTGAAAAAATGTTCCTAAAAGAATTTTCGCATTAAGAAACTAATGATTCGCAGATATTGTAGATAAATAATAATTAGGTAAAGCATTAATTATATCATAATTTATTCTGATATGTAAAAATTAATGTATACTATGATATACGCATTCGGGATATTGCAGTTAGTTCACAATATGAAAAATATTAATATTTATTAATTCAGATCTTAAAAGAACTGAGATAACTAGATGCTACAACAGACCACGCAATTACTTGCAATAACTACTTTATAAATACCATGCAATTAGTATTATTGCCAATACTGCATCTTCATATGAGCATTTAGTATCATCTGGAGTTTTTCCTTCAATGTTTCTAAATACTGGTTGACAATTTTACCCCATATTTTTATGATATATAAAAAATGAAAATTGTCTTTAGAGTGTGTTTGTATGACCTCTTACAATGACAAAGAGTTCTAGATTTCAGTACTCTTTCAAACCTATGTTCATATAGTTTTAAAAAATTATTCATAAAATTAGCTGTCGAGAAGAGAGTGGGTTTCTTTCAAACTGTTCTGGTTTAAGTTAATCCCTTTTTAATGTTTTGTAAGATAATATCAATAAACATTTAACATATACTTACACTTCAATGTGTGAGGCATAAAATTGACATGCTTCTAGAACATTGAATTTATCAACCAGAATTTGTGTTAAATTATGTTACATTTTTGACTGTCAATATTAGTCTATTATAAATTAAAACATCTTAATTATAGGCCTAATAAATAATCTATTCCTAATAAAATGTTTTGTTAAATAGAACAACGTTCGTTTCTCAGGTGAGTTTGTAAGGTGCAACGCTAAGTAATAACAATAAATAAAATATTATATATTAGCCAACTGCACATTCCATTAAGTACCAGGACCTCCTACTCGCACAGGGAATTATTAATCCTTCTTTAATGAAGTGATAGGATAATGATGAAGGGTGAAGGGACGATTACAAATTCATCCATGTCCGAGGTGAACCAGCAATCCTTCGATCCGACATTGCCATGACACTACTGCCTTAGCGATCTTGGCCATCGGTATCAACATAATAGTAATAATAATAATATTAACATTATAAAACTTTTGTACAATATATAATAAATAGAAATTCAGACTGTAGAATGAAATACTACAGCTTGCGGTTCAATATTAATAAAAAAATATTCGCAACGTTAATAGTGTTAAGATAATATGTCTGTATTTCTATTTAATCTGTACAAAATTTATATAATTTTAATATTATTATTATTATTGTTTAGTGTTGTACCTGATGAAGCAGACATCTGTTTGAGAAGCGTTGTGCCATTTAATAAAAAAAAGTATATACAAACATTATAAACGACCTTTTCTGTTGCAAAAAATTGTCCATAATCGGGCATTTTACGGCAGAAATGACATATCAGATCTTATGGCACGAATGATTGCGTCATCTCACATTTAGCCAATCGCAGGGAAAAACTAGTAGGAAGGTAGAGATAAACGGAACAGCCGGCCCCAGTTATCTTGCGCAGATGTCAAATACCCAAGATGTCACAAGAGTGTTGTTTCGCAAAATTAAGTTTGATTCTCTTGTAAATTTATAATGCTGTTATAGACAAAATGGCGTATGCAAATCGTTTATAATGCAGCTTTATTGCATTCATAAATATTTGAAAACTCGCTCCTAACGTCTCTCGTTTTCAATGCATGTAGTGATGCAATAAAGCTTAACATTATAAGCTAATTGCATAAACTACTATTATCGGTGTTACCTTTCGGGGATTGAGTGTAGTCCAGCTCTCGCAGAGCAGCGAGTCGTACGTGCGGGAAGACAGTACTTTTGATAAAACTACATTATTGGGATGTATAAAATACGTGTTAAATGCAATGTTTGAAAAAGTTACATGATTAGTGGGATGGATGGACCTTTTGGTCACAAACATGGCGGGTTCAAACCCGATCGAAGCCTTGGATTTTTAAGGGCGAAAAAATCCTTCGTACGCCTTCCTTCGGAGGGGAAGTAAAGCCGGCTGTCCCATGTTAGTAGATTTACTTGCATGTAAAAGATCCTCAAGCCAAAATTACCCTCTGGGCTAAATTCAAATCACCTGTTTCTCGCCCAAGAAGTACCTCCTCTCTCTGCTAGTTGGTGAAAGGAGGTTAGCGAAATTTGCGTGGTCAGACGGAAGAGCAGGCCTAATGGCCTGAATCTCGCCACGTAAAATAAGACATTAATTCAATTCAATTCAAACATCGCCAATATTCTTCGCTTGCGCCTTACCAAATCAACAGTGATGTTGCGGCTAAAACATATTCCATAGAAGTAGTAACCTGCCGCATCAAAACTGCTGCTGAACAAAAGCACAAAATGGTTTTCCAAAAAATAGTTCCACGCTGCTCAAGGATGGCAAATAAAATGCTCTCACATAACACTACAATGCAGTAAATATTCATATTTTAACAAAGTCTTCACGAATTCTGCAATTACACAGTACACGGATACATAATATTTGCGCTTTTATTGTACTCAAGAGGAGCACGGCGATTTAACATGTCAGGGAGCTTCAGTATTCTCACTTGGCAACATCCTAATCGAAACGCAGGAATCTCAGTTCCTTTGCCTTCTCCCTATCAGTCGTAAAGAAGGTTTGACGATAAAAAGTTCTGACTGCAGTATTCCGTATTCTACAGCGTCCACTAATGCAAGCATTTTTAGTATTCTAAATGAACATTTTACTTATTAAGATTGTTCGTTTACATGTATTTTCGATCACTGTAAGCAAAATAGAACATGTTCAAAGTTGTTTTTTATTGATTTTTTCTTCTTACTTGTGGTCATATTTCAGTTTCTCTTTGCTGATGATTTTAAACTTGTGTACTAGAAGAAAAAATCCGGCATCTTCTTGAGCTAGTGGAAACGGCTTAATGAAAACCAATTGATGCTTTTCTAAAATTTTATAATTATTTTGACTCCTTAATAAAAATTTTTAGTTAATTTTATTTTTATTTTCTTTTTTATATTTTGTTTTATAATGTTTTCTGAAACAATGTGTTATTGATAATTCTACACGTAACACTAGCCACATATCTAATTTGTAAAATCTATTACCATTAAAAATGTAAGGATGAATAGTTGTGAGTTTATATTCTTTCTTCTTAAATTAAATAATAGAAGTTTTGAGAGTGCAAAAGACTGTTTTCTCGAGGCAGCATGCAATGCTGCGCTTTCGTATCAACGGCGATCCCTCCGGAAGGATAACCGGCCTATAACGCATGAATCTGTATGCCTGCGGTGGCACGAGGAGGAGGAGCAGGAGGAGGAGGAGGAGGAGGAGCGCGGAGGAGGAGGAGGAAGAGGAGGAAGAGGAAGAGGAAGAGGAAGAGGAGGAGGAAGAGGAGGAGGAAGAGGAAGTGGAAGAGGAAGAGGAGGAGGAGGAAGAGGAGGAGGGTTGGCACAGCCGAAACGCGGCTCGACACGTGATCTCGTGGGAGGAATGAGGAGTTATGAGGAGTGGAGCCTGCGGTCACCGTAGCAACGAGAAGCGGCGCAACGCAGCGCGGCGGCCGACCACGCTCTCCCGCCTCCGCTCCGCCGAAATGAAAGGTACACACCCGCCCCCTCCCTCTCAGCGCCCACTCTTGGCCAGGACAGCGCCCTCTCCCCGGCCCCGCGAGCCTCGCCAAGAATTCGTTTTATACTGCCTCTCGCAGACCCTCGGGCTTGTGTCTTGTTCACGATAGAAGAATGCATTTATTCTACCCTCCAACGTTTCTTCTGAATATGTTTTTTTAGGAAAAAATAAGTCCGCGTATTTGGATATTGTGGAATGACAGACAGTGGCGGTTGGGAGGAAGAACAGGCCCTAGTCTTGAGACTCGCAACTAATAAATATTATTTTTTTTATTATTATTATTATTATTATTATTATTATTATTATTATTATTATTATTATTATTATTATTACGGGAAACATTATTATCTAAATATCTTTTATCAAACAATTACCCAAGTTATTAATAATTATCTCTCAGATTATTTATTATCCTAATTAGCTCTTTAGAATAGTGTTGTTTGGCTATAAAATATTTACTTCGCGAAACAATTGCCATATTTTGTTGTGGCCTCACTAAAAGCCGACAGCCGGTTACCCTTTATGTCCGATGGGACGCGTATTCGACCAAACACTAGACACCAATACACTTTGCGGGCTCCTCTGATCTGGAGTCAGCAGAACGCGAGGTCTCCGCAGCAACACATACATGAAAGACAAGGGACGAACAACCATGCCTGCAGCGGGACCCGTGAACCATCGGACAGAAGCGTGGCGTCGGTACACGTTCTTAGCCATCTCTGCCATGCAGGATGGCTAAAAGGGACATTAATGAGGTATAAAACCTTTCAAAATTAGACTATATGAATTTTCAATTTGGTTGCACATTCAGTTCATTTTCAGGACGATATTCATACGATTGAGATCTTCGCGTTCAGTTTGCTTAAAAACTAGTAATTTTCGTGGGCACATAGGCTCGAACAAAAGCAGAATCTATATAAATAATAAGCGGCTTTGGTAGGTAACGGTTAGTGTATCGGACTGTATGAACCAGAATCTAATCGAAGCAGTGCATGTTTTAAGAGTGAAAACATTCTTCGCATGCTTACGCCAGGACACGTAAATATCGCTAATGTAGATTTACTGCATTGAAAAATATCTTCGAGTCTAGAAGAAGCCTCTGAGCTAAATTCAAATCTCCTGCTTTGTCGCCCGAGTGACACCTTTCTCTGCTAGAGAAATTAGCGTGGTCATGGTTTAAGACTAACCACATAAGGCATCATTGATTGATTGGTTGATATAGTGAGAAATTTATGGACATAAATTCTTAGGTATTTACCCTTGAACATAATGAAATATGAAGGAAATAGAAATGTAACATTTTGTAACCCGAAATGGAAATATCTAGATTGCTTTTTCAAGCACGAACTTTCATTCTCCAGTTCTTCAGTAGAAAAGCATTCTCCTAAGTTTAGCAACCTATCATTACCTTACAAAACGTTCATCTAAAGAGAAGCAGATTGCCAGCAAAAAAAAGATTTTTCGGGATTTTAAATATGTCATTAGATGTTTGAAATAAGTTTGACTACTTGAAGTTTGTCATGTTTGCGAGATCGTTTATCTTATCAAAAATAGCGTTGGATTATTTTGCTCCCCGAATGTTATTCTTAAATCCCCTCTGGAAGCGACGTCGAGGCAAGAGAAATGCGATGAAGTTCTCGTGGAGAATGGCTCGCCCCGCCGCTCCCGCACAGCGCCACTCCCCCTCCCCCCTCGCGCAAAGCGCTTTTCACGCGGAGCTGCGGCGCCGCGAGCGAGGGCGAGGGCGCGATCCGGCCATACGGCTCCGCGAAAATGGCCAGCGGCGCAGATAGGGAAGAAATCCGAAAATCGGGAGTATCCGTGGTGGCCGGCGGCATCGCCCCCCGCGCCCGCTCTCGATGAAATTGCCTCGTCGCCACCAATAAACTTCCGCGTCACGTTCATCTGGTGGAGTGGAGCACTCGCCCGGCCTACTGTGTGCCCTGCCCAGCTAACGCCCGCCCAGCCCTCTCCCCGCCCAGCATCGCCCCGCCCAGATCAAGCTCCTCCATTCCGCCGTGATCGACTCTTGCCGATACGGCCCGTTTTGTCTCGTCACGATCTTCATCACTGTTTCGATCAGTCAAGTTTTCTCTTGAACAACACGTCACCACGTCACGTCACTCCACGTCACGTCACGTTACGTTACGTTACGTTACGTTACGTCACACCACGTCACGTCACGTCACGTCACACCGCGTCACGTCACGTCACACCGCGTCACGTCACGTCACACCACGTCACGTCACGTCACGTCACGTTACGTTACGTTACGTCACGTCAGGTCACGTCACGTCACGTCACGCCTCGCTTTTCCGCTCTTTCTCGTCCATTTGGTCCTCAACCTCCATAGCCCGCACCGTCTTTCCCAGCCCTATTCCGCCCTCTTTTGAAACATTTTGCTCTATATTTTGTTATCCATCACTACCGCTCACATCTTTGCCACTCTCCTTTACGTTAAAACTCATTCATCATATGGCGCCATTGCAATGGATAGCTCAGCCCTGGATCATATGCACTATTTGCTGCCCTTCGCGAGATCCACCGTTCCATCCTGTCACTGGAGTTTTCTAGCTTTCACGATCCATCCTACTTGTTGACCTCAGCCCGCGCGCTCGCGTTCCGGCGTTCTCTTTATTGTTATCCCGCCTCACATGCTCTGATTTTCGCCGCATCAGTGTACGTTGTGGCGCAGGGATTTTCTCACGTTCTGGCCGTGAAACCTTTTTGATATTCTACCACCATCCTTTTTTATTTACAAACCATTGTGAATTGATATGGTCATTTCTACGCCAACTGACTGAGTGTATTAAAAACAATATGTCTGAAAATTAAACAAAACCACTTTTAGCATAAAAACAATCTTATATTTTGGAAGAAGCTAGTAGTCAAAACAATGGAAACCATTCTTTAATCACAATAAAAATATTGTTTTTCAGTTTTACATTAAAAATTGTTTAAATTTCTGATTCAATTATATTAACGTAGCATCTTTAAGGACCCTGCGAAACCGTTCCTTTCCATGACATACGGTGTAGACATGATTTGCGAAAAGTTAGAAAGTACTGGGCTAAACGAGAGTGCGCTCCAATTCATGCCGATTGATGTTTATTCCTGATAGAGCTCTCTATTTTCAGTTCCTGTTCTTACGACAGCTTTTCTCAATTTCTCATTTAAATTCAATTCCTTTCCTTGAAGCTTTCGCTTATTTAATTCTTGGTCTATTTCTGTTCTGTTTCTCGAGATCTCCCCTCGATCTGCCGTAATGTTATTCCTGCTCCATTTCGTTCCACTTTCCCACCCACGACCCCACCTACGCCCCCACCTACGCCCCCACCTACTCTCCCACCTACGCTCCCACCTACGCTCCCACCTACGTTCCCATCTATTTTTCACTTCACTTCGCCACGTCCCACCCCGCCTCACTCCACTTCGCTCAAACTCATTTTCACTTCACCTACCCCATCCAATTCCATGTCGCCCTTGCTTCATCTCCTAACTCTCCTCATTCGTTCTGTTCACCTCTCTCCCCCATTCCGTTCCACCTCGCACACAGTTTTCCGACCCCCTCATTTCTTCTCTCTATCTTTACCTTCCGCCTCGTCCCGCTCATTCCGTCCCGTCCCCATCCGCCCTAACCCACCTCCAATGCCGGGCGGAGGCGGCGGCGGCTCCGTCCTTGGCGCGATGCGAGGATGTTTCGCAGCTCAAATTGCGCGCTCCCGTTCGCGCGGGGCAGTTCATCTTCTTCTGAATTCTGTCAGGCGCCCTTAATTAGAAATCCGAGCCGACTTTATTTTTAAAAAAAGACCGCGCGCGGGCTCGCTGCGTCGCGCCGCGCCGCACCGAGCTTCGCCGTGATAAATCATGGGCGCTAACGGCCGCGCGGAGCGTCCGAAACGCGCCTATTTCGCTTCCGGTGCAAATGGACGTTGACACGAGGGCCCGCAAGGCGATTCCGCGTTTGCACAGTTGTTTTGAACCCAGAGATTCCCGATGCATGTTGTGTGTGTCTCTTCGGCAGTTTGGAGCAGGTAAAATTCTGGTGTAATTCGAAATTTCTTGAATTTCCGTTATTGTGGTTTTCGTTGCAGTCATTTCATTACCATTTTGACTCATAATGACTACATAATCAAACGTGTGGTATTGTGATGGGATGATTGTATCAACCGGTTGAGGTTGCTGAGGGTCTAACTAATGCCACTACAGTGCCTCTAACTGCGAGGTTCTTGGGTTCGACACCAGCAGGGGGCAGAATTTTCGACACTAGCTACATGGGTAGATCGAATTCAGCTGCTGTCTGAAGGAAATTCTCAGCGGCCGGTTGCTGTTCTGATCGATAGTTTTGCGTGGCTTCTCCGATCATCACCAGGCGAATATCGGAGCGCTATCTTTCCCTCCTCTTCCTTGTCCTGTCCTGTCGTCACCCTTTACTTACACACACTTAGACTTACATGCACTGCAGTTACATGCATGCACCATGCATGTTGAGATCTTAGAGCTTGTCCTAGCTGAGGCTGTGCTCCGCAGATGGGACATGCTGGTGGGATGATGATGATGATGATGATGATGATGATGATGATGATGATGAAGGTTAAGGGCGCATCAACAGCTAAGGTCATTGCGCCCTCTCAAATTATTTTAAGAGCAGTACGCACTGTGGCATTGCCAAACAAACATTTTTTAAATGTAAAGTAAATTGTTAGTAAAACTGAAAATGAGCGTGTTTAATTGGATGCTGGTGGGACTTGAGGAAAATCTCGTAAGCCGACGTTTAGGCCCCCTCTGAACCTCACATCCACCGGGGAAATGTCGCCGCCACTTCCCGAGACAAGAAGTGCACTTACGGCACCACAGCAGCTGCAGCGGCGGGAAATACGGGGAAAATCTATCAATCATTGTTGTATAATGTATTAATGATTAATTAGGCCGGGACGCCGCAGGTAGGCCTTGGCTCGTAAAGAGCTGTTGTGCCTAAGTACATACATTCATTAATGATCTGCAAAAGACTTTATTATTGACCGCGATGGGCGTGAGGGATCACATTTGTACTCGTACTATTTTTCCACGTGGCATTTGCATAACTGGAAGCTGTCTAGGTCAAGGGTACCTAGGTGGGAAGTTCACATTCCCTGGCCTAGCTCTTGTCTGCGGGCAACTGGAGTGGGCCATTGCTTATCGAATCAGCCAGACGGGAGGAGAAGAGAGTTGCAAGTGAGATCGGATCTAGTCTAGTGAGAAGTAAAAAGGCGAGAGGCACGCGAGTAATTACAGCGGACCACTGCGGGTGGTCTGGTCCTATTTCTTGCATTTAAGAAATTCTAGACTTGCTTATTAGACGTACGGAAGCAATATACTTTGAGATAATGTGTCAGGTCCATGATACAAGTGATGATGCAAATTCGCATCAGAAGAAATATTGAAACCTTTATGCTTTACGCTGGGTTTGATACGACAGAGAATACCTGGTGCTGCGTGATCTCCAGTCAATCCATTGAGATGGGTAATAATAATCCTAGAAACTGAAAGTGCTTCTTGGTGTTTCATGACATGAGCAACAATGGAGTGTAAGCCGATACCTTTAATATGGACGTTTCAAGGATAAAGTATCATTATGCGTACACATCGCTGAAACAAAATTATTTGCTGTTTTATAATGTGTGTGTGAGCAGTGATTCTGTTTGTAACTAGTTTTTAAATCTACCGCAAACTCTCTTATGAAAATTGAGTTTGCACCCTAAGAGTAACATGTGTAATTGTGTGAAGCCTAGTAAACAATTTGTCCATCTATTCGTTAAAAGTCGTTACATTTTGAAATAGTTCATGTGCACTCTGAAATTGAAACTCTATATCACATATTTATTCTATAAATGGATTAGGAAGTAATTTAAAAGACAATGAAAAATATTATTGTACCTTCTTCACTTATTTCGAATTCCGAGGTGTTCTACATGTCAGAGTGATAAATTTACAAACTTTTGAGATTCGAAGTAAAATGGAATTACTCGATGAAAAAGTGTCTTCAAACCATGCCTACAATTTACGATTTTATGAAAATATGACATTTATTTTGAACTTTAATGTTAACTGTGATTCGAATGTTTTAGCAACACATCCACTCTTATCAAACTGTGTTCTCAAAGTTGGAAGTTTTCGAGAATAGCTTGCAAAAGGTAAACACCTTCAATTCTCTGTAGTCGTAAGGTAGTAGTCCTAACCATTTGAGGGCTACTATGTCGTTTCGAATGTTCTGTCACTGGATTTCTCTTACAGCCCATTTGTATGAAGCAAAATATTCATGGCTAGCAGCTTTATAGTCCGAAGTGCCAAAATGTCGCTTTCCAGAACCGCAATGCATCAGCTACAAACTTGGACGAAACTTGTCCATTTATTCAATAAAGAACAACTTACCAAGTTTGGGAACAGCTCCTAAGCCACATGAAGTCGCTCGGTTGCAGCTACTGCACTGCAGATGGGGGCGATGCGATGTGATCCTGTTGAAAGACACTGAATCAACTCAGGCAGAAGATAACGTAATCGAAAATTATATATTTCAGATGAATTATCTACACGGTCTGTTCAGGGATGTAAGTATTGAATACATATTTGCATCTTGCTTTTCCAAACAAAATATTAATACGATATTTAAGATTTTAACGATCATAAACATCGCTTGAAGTTCTGAACCAAAAAGAACACAAGAACATTTGATGAACAATATTAACACTCATTTTTCAATAAACGTTATAGGTACGCAGTGTTAACATTTGTATCATGGAGTAGATGTCGTGTGTGCCCCGACGTCTGAAGTATTGTAAGAGTACTGTTGAAAAAAGCGTGAAAGGGCAACTGTTTATACTGGCTGAAGAATATTGTAGCGAATATAATGAGGTAACGTATATGTTGATTGGACGTTGAAATCTGCCGGTTGGAATTGATATCGTTACACATATCTTCACCTTAAAAATACTTGTAAATTGCAAAATGATTAATTACGCAGAGGTCTATATCAAAACATATTAAATGTATAAACAAAATAATATTGAATACATCCTTAGCGAACGAACATTTGGGGGAGCGAACCGACGGACTGACGGAAATTCACAAAATTCACATTCACAAAACTGAATAAAAGCCATCAGGTAACTTTCAATGCTTAACAGCAGAGCTATAAATTAGGCCTTTTCAAAAAATCAGTAATGAAGTCAAATGAGGCCCATATCGAGCAAGTCAGTGCATGCTAATAATCATCAATATCGGAGGCAAACAACCAGTTCAACTCTGCGCGTATTTGAGCTGCCAGTGACAAATGCAAAGCATCGTCACAGTGGTTTGCAGATGTGAATTGAAGCACAGGAGCGATCACAGGGTCGGCGTGAGGGAAGAAGGTGAAACAGAAGATTGAAATGGAGAAAAACGATAAAGCTGTTGGGAAGTTGAAAATAGAGAAGAAACTGGAAATGAAAATAAAAAAGCAAGCACAGCAAGGCATGCGGAGATGGTGAATGTGGAGATAGCTGCGAAGGTGTAGACGGCTGCGTGAGAACGAGGAAGCAGAGATAGGAAGGAGGCGAAAGCCAGAAGGCTCTGAAAGTGGAGGAGGCTATGAAGGTAGGGGAGGCTGCGAAGGTGGAGAAGCCTGTGAAGGTGGAGGGAAAAAGATTCAGCTGCAGAGGAAACAAGGTGGAGGGAGAGAGGAACTACGAAGAGGAGGTGGAGGAGAACGAGGTAGAAAAGGAGAGATAACGAGATGGAACGAAAGGAAGAACGAGGTGGAAGGGAAGGGAGAACGAGGAGGATGGAAGGGAGAACGAAGTTAGAGGGGAGGGAAAACGAGGTGGAAAGGGAGCGTGAACGAGGTGGAAAGAGACTGTGAACGAGGTGGAAAGAGACTGTGAAAGAAGTTGAAAGGGACGGTGAAAAAAGTGAAAAGGGATGGTCAACGAAGTGAAAATGGACGGCAAATGAGTGGAAAGGGATGGTCAACGAAGTGAGAATGGATGGCGAATGAGTGGAAAGGGAGGGTGAACGAGGTGGAAAGGTGTGGTGAACGATGTAACGTGAAAGTGCCGGAGGTTGATGTAGAGGTAGAGTAAGTGTTGGAGGCACAGGTTGCCTGTAGAGGGTGAGGGAAGGGCAGAGGAACAGTGTGCGGCGCCGGTAGCAGCTTCTCACAGCGCACGAGACCGGAAGCGCCTGCACGCCCTGCCACCATCGTCTTTTGTTTCGGAAGGGGCGGCTATACGAGCAAACCTGCGACTTTATACGTGTCACAATGAGGTTTGCTGAATTGGGGACTGGGGAGGGGAATGGAACTATTAGTTGAAAGCAAAGCAAAAGGATAAAAGCGGATGAATAGAAAACTGAAGTTGAAGAGCTAGGATAAAATATAGTGTGGTGGACGAGATGGAGGGAACAAATTAAGCAGAAGTGAATGGCTTGATCTCATATACAACACAGAGATGCCGTTGACGAAGAGACAGGAGACTCCACACAAAGAGAGAGAGATAAAGTTTATGTAGGGTACAGAGCAAACCTGCAGGCCATGGTACTAGCGGCGGGTAGTACATCCTTAGCAGAACATGGGTGATGGATGACGCTGAAGATGGTTGGCGCCGGGTGGCAAATACGGATGGAAGGGAGGAAGGAGGCAAATACGGGGATGGAAGAGAGGGAGCGAAGTGATGGGTGAGGATGTTCACTTGCACCGCAAAAGACATGACGTTATTCTAAACAACTAACGTACATCTATCACAGTCACAACGATGTCTATGAGGTACACTGTCAGAAATGTCTGCGTTACCATAATGACATATACATTAAAGTAATTATAAGTGAAAGCTCATGCAATGTACACATGTACTATTTTAGAATGCAATAAGTCAAACGCTATGGCTATATTTCGAAGGGATGAATGAATGATCCTGAAGGACTGGTGATTGTGAATATTTTTTATGAACGAAAAGAGGTAGGGGTAGCAGGAGAACCTCTAAATTAAATCTACACCTATTTTAATTTATGCATTAAATTGAATGTACAGAACTCTTTTTAATATAAATTAAGTTTCATGAACATTAATGCATTGATCTACATTATATTTAATAATATTTCTGACTGTGTACGCAGTTTCCACTACAAATTATTCGGAGACAGCACCGCTCTCAGAGAGTCTAGTTTAATTTTGTTCCAACGTTATTGAGTTTAAGCCTGAAGTCCTACTACATGCCCGAAGTAAATAACTAATGCCCTATAAAATAATATAAACTGTAATTAAACTGCAATAAAATTGTAAAATAAAATAAGCGAAAACTGATGCAAAGGAACTTCAGGCTCGGCAATTGTTGGCACGTTAGCGCTGAAAGCGCTATGCAATATTCATATACTTAACAATGTGTTCATCTTAAGAATTAAACGAGATGAAATAACCCGTTGTTGCCCGGGAATTATATTGGATTCACTCTGCACTACTCTATTCCTAATCGCCTGAGGGAAAGCAACAGTTTTGTAGACGACTCAAGTGTTCATGTATAATTTCATAACAATTTCCGCAATGATTTAAAATGTATAGTGGAACAAATCTATTTTCCTGAATGAATATTAAACATATAATTTCAGATTCGAACTCGTGTAATAATACTGAAGTGTAGAAATATACTTGCTCATGTTCCAGGTTTATAATAAAATTGGATTAATTCCGGTTTGGCAGTGTTACATTCAAATTCGTGTTTATAAAATAGGGTTACAGATAATCAAATTATTATTAAAATTAATTATATATTATGAAGAACAAATTAATGAACCAGATTGATTTGTAATTGAAAATTGTAATTTAATCAATTTATAACTGAACAAACACAATTCTATCCGACTGCATTTTACAACTGGAACGGCCTATTAATTTCGTTTTGACGCAATCGTAAAAGAGATGTTGAGGGTTTGCACAATAAAATTTCATATCACTGTATCGTTAACCGTGCTTTTAGAATTTATTTTATTTAGTAATTTTCTATAGACTAAAGTAGTACCAAGAAAAATCATAAATTATATTGCAAACATATGGCGAGCGGGTGAGGGAAAACAAGTACAAATTTTAGTTAAAAGAATATAGGTTTACGCCTCTATTTTTACAAGATTAAAACTATCCGTTTTATTGGCAACACACATCTTTAATCTTTCTCATGACGACACAACGATTAAAAATAATTTTTTAAATGGGTGTGGGGAATGTACTTGGGGAGTTCTAGTGGGTAATTGTGTGCTGCTCCTCTGAAACTACTTTGGCTTTCTTCGTCATCAGAAGTTTCTCTTTGAAAATTGCACTACATTATCCCAAGTATTTTCACTCACCAAACAGTTCAGCCTCCGCCTGAAGTCGTTACCTCATCAAATTCCTCGTTTCCCTTTTCTTGTAATTTTACTGGCATTCAAGTGGAATGTTGCAAGCGTTCAGAAAAGGTGTTCTTAATTTATTTTTAAAAACTTACAGCATCATGAAAAAAAGAGAGTAACCGTGCTTTCTTGTTGAATGATTAAGGTCTAAGTTTAAAAGCTGTGTTTAATAACTTAGAACCTTTATGAAAGCAAACTCGGCGGAACTTTGCTCGGTTCACAGCCCTCTGTGAACTTGTTTGCAATTCGTTTGGCGAGTAATTTTCGACAAGGAGCGCAGGGTTTGGTGCCGTGCGTCTTCTACCACGAGGTCACACGACGCGACCGAAAGGGTAGCAAATCCGCTGGAAGATTGCAATTATTTATCCCTCGGGACGTGTTTTAATCAATAGTTTGTACTAGACTCATGAAATATGCATGTTCATAATTTTAATGACGTAAATAAAATAAATTCGCAATGAAATAAAGTAATTTCGCTGAGAAACGTTTCGGTTAGCAAGTCTGTCGTCGACATTTTTTGTACTCCCAGTGAGTCTATTCAATGCGCAACTGGAAAGTATCACATAAGAGGAAACAATGTTTGGATACAAATTATGAAACAAAAAAGTTTTTGAACAGATGAAATTGGGGTACGATTTGAATAAGGATAGCTCAATATCGAATTAGAACGGAGTAGAGTCCTTTAATGTTTCGTGTGATAGAAGTTACGGAGTTGCAGAACGCATTTTTATTTTCGAAAATAATAGCCTCGAGTCTGTCAGTAATAATTCGTGAATGAAAGAGTTGTTTGTTGCTACTGTTGATCGGATGTTGCGAATATTTTCGAACGTTATCCAAAATATTGTATACTAGCATCCGTGACTTCAATGACGAGAATTTATTACTATACTATTATTATTATTATTATTATTATTATTATTATTATTATTATTATTATTATTACGAGTATAATATTAATATTATACACCGGAAATAGTTTTTTCAAGTATATACAAAATATTTGGTCTTAATACGTGACACTAGATCTTACGGTTTCATATTATATTCAATAAAAACATTATGAATTTTCTCAAAATTGAAAATGGGAAATTTTAATTTATTCGTCGTTTATGAATACAAATGTATGTAGTAATAGTAATATATCGTTTTCAACATAATCACATTTTTTTGAACGTTCACTCTAGGTACAAAGCAAAAAACATTGTAATTATTACAATTACAATTTGATAATATGATTTATAAAACATTGTTCCTACTAAATGAATCACAAAATAAAACAAATGTAGCATTCGAATCATGATAAAATAAATAAGCAAAAATTGAAACATAAACTAGTCAGATAATTCACAAAATATGGAAAGACAAGGTATTCTTAAAAAAATATATGCGCTATAAATTAATTTGCGTTAAGAAAAATGGTATGTAACACAGGTGGGAAATTGCCTCAAAAACATTTATGTAGGAATAGAACAGTTCGCAAGTAAATAGTGTAGTTAATTTCCGTAAACAGCTTTACGGATAGTTCGGTAGCCCTTTTCAATGGGAATGTGTTCTAAATTCGTCCGAGTTATTTTCTGTTTCTATCCCGTCTCTTTGACTTGCAAATAAACAAGAGTCCCGCAAATACGTACGGTTGGACGACAGAGCAGCTTAGCGCTCGGGGAACGGAGGCGGGAGGGGGCGCAAGCACAGCGGGTGGCCAGTGCAACAAAGCAGGGAGCGCGATAAATAATTATTTCGTGACTTCCCCTCATCGCCTTTTTACATCGTCCAATATTCAACTCGACGCTTTCTTTGTAATATAGTTTGGTTATAATATAGTTAATTTTCTTTGTAATATTGTTATTTCTGTTTTGGTTTCCCACACCTCGCTGTCCATCGAAAGCAGAGACAACATTCATAACGACCGAAATATTACTAGATGGAACGTCATGGTTGAAATCATCAGCTTCAATTAAGTGAAGTAAAACTAATTGAAGCAGTTTTGTATCTATGTACCTCTAGAGGTGTACTAGAAAATACGAGTTCAGCACAAATTAGCAGTTCGAAAACACAGGTGAACAATGAAGCTTCTTTTTCCTTCGTCGTATGACGTTAGCTGTGTCGGGAGTAGTGTCACACCTAATAAGAGCATATAATTGTAACCTGAAGTACACGAAACTGCGGATGAACACAATCAAATGTTTTCATTTTTCAGCCAAAGTGTTTCATTGTTTGTTTCTTTCTTCGCCAGTTCCTGGGTATCTAAAAAAAATCGTTGACACCTCCGACGTGGTAAAAGTTAATTAATTTCGTTTCGTTAATTTAAATAATATAAATGAAATTAGTAATATAAATGTTGACTATAAAAAGTTTTACCTTTATATAGGAAACTGCTAAATATGTGGAATTTTTATAAAAAATATATTTATTAAGGTTTTGTAGAGTAAGTTGTTAACGTTCTTGAGAGTCTCTACTTTTTCATAAAAGCACGCTTAGTAATTCAGTTACAAAATATTTTTAAAACTTCAATACCTACAGTTTACAGTGTTTTTTTTGCAAAAACCATCCCTTTTAAGAAACTTACTCTATATTTTGAAAACTAATATGAATTATGAGGTATATCGAATCAAGAATTACAGAAAACATCTATGTATTTTTCAATACACCAACATTGTGCTTCTTGAAATTAATGGGATGTCATCACTTTAGGTTCGACTTGAATTTTTAATGTAAACATTCCAGAAACTCTTGCGTTATAAGATATCCACTTAAGATGAAAGTCTAAGTTTTCAACACTCCGTAATATGTTTAAATGTTTTAGCAGGCTTTCCGTCCCTTTCTTCGTTACTTCACCACAACGGTTGTAATTCTCCGCTACTACATCAGAAACATTGTAAATGTATGACTTCGTAAAGTAAACAAACAGGAAATTTATAAGAACAATTAAAATAATTATCATCTTCCAAATGTTGTATGTTATATCACTATTTTTCTATGTCTTAATTTTTGAACAATTGAAGTTTTATAAAAGGTGACATAATTCGAAATAAATAGCAAGGCCAAAATTTGTGAATGAGTTAATTCCATTACATTTTGCCAGAAATTAAATTTTCACTTCAAAATAATCGAAAAACAATTTTTCATGTTTTTAAAATTGTGTAATTTTCTGCAATTTTAAAAAAAATGTTAATTTTATTGGGAACGATCCGATAATACAACTTTGCTACGTCATAAATTAAGGGAATCTACGAGCAGAAAAATCTCAAAACTCCTCTCTTGCGAGAGGGAGCCGAGTACAGTTACCGCACAGGGGGCACGTTCGGGCCATTCAAAACTTCTGATCTCTTAGCAGCACTTCCGTTTAGTCTTTAGGAGGAACAGGGTGTGGCGTCATATCGCAAATGCATGTAAAATGTCTCTAAAGCTTTTGATATGCAAATTCGCTCAAAACACCGGCTCCAACTCTAACCTACTTTGGAGCTCGCGCGCGGCTGTTGTGCTCCGCGCTGACAAAGTTGGAAATTTTTTAATCCGCCCGAGGCCCCCGACCGTCCCCCTCTCCCCCTCCCCCACGTGGCGCCCACGGCCCCGCCCCCGTTCAGCACCGCGCGCGTTTATCAACGGAACGAGAAGCCACCTACGCCGCCCGGCTTCGCAGCTTCCTCTGGCTTTCCCTCTCATGTGTTGGTGAGATTCTGCAGAGAAATTAGAGATGTGATGTGTGTATGTAACTGAGTGTGCGAGAGTGTGTGCGAGAGTCTGAGCGAGAGCGTGAGCGACGGTATGAGCGACAGTGTGAGTGAGTGTGAGCGACGGTATGAGCGACAGTGTGAGTGAGTGTGAGCGACGGTATGAGCGACAGTGTGAGTGTGAGCGAGCGAGTAAGTGAGTGAGCGAATAAATGGGCGAGTGAGTAAGTAAGCAAGCGAGTCATTTCAATAAGATGTGAGCTGAGATGAGAAGAATAGAATAGATATCTTGAAATATCTATTTTAGTTCAAACGTATTCGAAGTGATTAAGGTTAAATCTGATTTTACGAGAGAAGTATTTAGATGAGGTATGTCGGTGAGTAACAACATGAAAGACGGAAGGGAGACCCACCGGGTAATGAAATGAGAATGTGGAAGAAAGTGAGGCGAGGAAACATTTCTAAGAAGAATTGCAATATCAATCAAATAAGAGAATGAGGGGAGAAACATCGGAAAGAGAAAAGATATATAAATTTGGTACAGATTTTAACTAAATATTAAAACGTATCTTGAAGAGCATAAAAACATGGTAACATCAGTTTTATTAAAAGAAGTCTCCCAAAGCTAAGCAGTTGCAACCACTTCATACCGAATTCTTGGGACTGTCACTATTTAACATTACAGTCGACGTATCATAAACGGAACTAGCATTTAACTCACAGAAAATTAATGATGTTGCCAAATGAATAATGCCCACTCAATGTATCGTGTGTTCAATTGAGCATCATTGGAGTAAATGAACTATCTCATGACGCTCAGCACATTACCTTGTCTTCCTCGAATGTCTTCAATATTCTCTTGGTGTACCTGTAATGATGTGCCTCGTAGGCATGCACGGTGTCACGGGATTGTGCACACTTGTATTGTTTCAGAAAATCGAAACTCATGTCACGTGTGGGCACTCCCTAAACGTCTCCGCGCATTTCTGCACGCCAAAGCTGCTCTTCGTTCCTTGCCAAAACGGCACTCTCTTGAGTCCGTGTCATTCACCTGGTTAGCGTTCAAGTTCTACGAACCAATGTCGATAAACAGTTGAATTTACTTGAATTGAAACTTCTTTCATTGAACTAATCAGTGACTTCCAGATTTAATATTTCATACATGCAATACTGAATATTTCATTTAGACTTGCTGAGATATTATAGCACTTAATAAAGATTATTTTCCAAATTATGACTAACAATTAACCGTTTAATGTTGTGTTCATCATAGTCTTACACGGCTAACCATGAGGTAAGTGTGTGAAATCTCCGACAATGAATGATAAAATGGATGTATTTCCAGACATGTGTAAAGTATGTTGTATTCTAAGGTTTAAATGAAAAAGTAAACAAATAAAATTATGATGTAATAATTGAGTTATTTGAAATAAATAGAAATTCGAGAAATAATTCTAGGCAAGGAAAAGAGTTGGCATTTTCCAAATAGCACAGAAATAGGCGAAAGAACCTAGAAAGCAGACTGCAGTACGACTTTAGTGTAGATAATGCATTATGAATAACGCATAATTTGGCAATTTTCGTGCGAGGTAGAGGCCGATAAACGCTTATATTGCAATTAAGTATTTAATCTAAAATCTTGGTTCACGACCATCGCATGAAATGAATTGTGAATAGAGATCCTAAGAATTACTCGCAAGTCAATTTAGGGTGAGGAATGCATACTCGATCATCCCAACCAATCCGATCATCACCTCCAAGACAGTAAGGACTTATTGATACGTTAGGCAGCATGTTTGGGCAAAATTCGTTCTCTGGAAGAGTTTAGATTAAGCATCAAATTTCAGGCAGAGTTACGCAGCATCATATGAAATAGTTTACCCCGAGACAAGTAGTGCCCCTAGAAAAGAGAGCGGTTGAATGGAAGTGGAGAATGGAAATGTGAACGTCAAACGAGAGAAGCAATATACGGAAACTGATGAGGCCTTCATTACTCAGATGAAAGCTAGGAGAACGGGAGATTTGTTGCTGAAGGACGGAAGCGTAACGTTGCAGACACGCAGATTCCCCGAAACAGAGTAACGACGGGAGAAAGAGAAAACCAGGAATGCGGTAGCGGCAGCACCACGAGTAGGACAGATGGTCGTGCATAGGGGATCTAGTCAGCAGACTCATGGAATACGCGTTCTAGGAAGATAAATTACATACGAGAAGAAACGCGAGGGGGCACGGGTAAATGGAAGTGCGTTGCATGAGCCGAGCATTATACCGGAGCCCACATAACGCCATAATCGCTCAGTCTCTGAAGGAAGGGGCTGCAGACGAGCACGGATTGCAATGGGAGAAGCGAGGCACGCTGCACCAGCGGCAGCGCTGAATGAGATGCAGGTCTGAATGCGTTCAAGCGGCCCCGCAGGCGATCCTTTGGGAGGACGCTGAAGAGACGGGAGCTTCCTCCCCACCGAGTGGGAGTTTTCAAGCGATGCAAGCTCCACAGCCGGGGGGGGGGGAGGTGTGGGTGAAAGGGAGACTTCACATCCGAGAGCGTCTTTCGTTGTGTTACAAAAGAGGCCGTTGAGGATCGAGAGACTGACTGTGGCAATGGGAGCATCCCAGCTGCGTCTCCCTTACACTATCAATTAAGAGGCGAAGGGTGGGTGGGGGTGAAGAGTCTTCAGTGATTCATAACGGAGCTTGGGTATGAGGTTCTGATTTGGGAGGTGGGAGCTACGGGAACACGTGCGGATGTATCACATTTTGATACGACCCGGAGTGGAGACTCGAAGGCACTCGCTTCGCGAAAGAGCGCGCCGGCGGTGGGAGGCGCTTCTGCAACACGGTATCGCTCGGGAAGTGCGGGGAAGGCTCGTGGGGGAGTGAGGGTGGGGGTGCGAGGGCGATTACGGCGTCCGGGCGCGTGGACGCTCAAAGCCCCGCGGCCGGCGCGCCCTCGCACACAGAATTCTCAATTGAGTGCGTTATTAATTCGAGCTCACTCTCCACAAAGGCGCGCTCCCTGCCTGCCGCCGGCATCAAAGCGGCCGGCAACAATTTGCCTCCCCCCCCGGCCCCCCCGGCCCCCCCGGCCCGTTGCCGGGCTGCGAGTCGGCGCCGCTTTTCTCCCACCTCCCGCGCAGCTCCTTCGCGAGAAGGGAACGTAATCACAAGTATCGAGAAGGATGCGGGGAGGTAACGAAGAACACAAACGACAGGACTAGAAAAGAGATGTGGAGAGAAACTTTGGGGGCAAGTAATACAAATAGAAGTTTGGAAGGGGAAATAAAGTAAAAAAAGAATAAAACTCAAAAATATAATGAGATATATTTAGAAAAAGGAAAGAAAAATATCACCAAAACGAGGACAACGATAGAAAGAAGAAGAAGAAGAAAAAGAAAAAGAAAAAGACAAAGAAAGGAAACAAGTATTGATAGAAGAGGACATTGAAGGTAAACATTAAAATGTTGGGGCAGATGACGAATAGGGAGAACTTCGAGCTAGAAGGAAACCGTGCCAACTAGATTATGTTCAATGATAATGAGAAGGTAGCTGCGGAAGCCCGGCGAGCGAAGGAGTCGCTAGAAGCAATATCGATTAATTAACGAGCCTTCTCCCACTGTCGTCTGCGCGCGGCCTAAATTGAATCACTGCCACCTGGCTGCACCGAGCCCAGCCATTGCCGCGGTCGCCGCCGCCGCCGCTTCCGAGCGCACCTCCATCCCCCGCAACTCACCCCCGCCCACCCGTTTTGCTTTTCACTTCCGCGACTCCTTTTGTTCAGTCCGCGCTGCGCTCCATCGCCCCGCTGCCTCACACCCCGCCCCTCCGCCACACGCCACTCCGCGCCCCACCGCACCCTCCACCCCGCACTCGCTCTTTTCCACTCTCCCCACCACTACTACGCGATCCGCCCTTCTTTCCAGCCTTTCCCCGCCCACCAGCCTGCTCCACGCACAATCATGGTTCTTCACCCTCCCCACTCCGCGTCCCCCTTGCTGCTAACCTTCCGCTACTCGTGCCAATGCCTCCACTCACCTCCCAGCCCCACACCTCTCCCGCTTCTCGTCTCCTCGCTCCCCCCTTTCCTCTCTTCCCCGCTTCACCATTCTTCCTTACTTTCCCGCTACCCTCGTTCCTAACTTCCCCATTCCTTCCGCTGCCCCGGAGACCGCTCTCACGCACCTCACTTTTCCAGTCCTCTCCACTCATTTTATTACTCCCTCCGCTCCTCTCCTCCTCGCTCCATCCCGCTCCTTGCCTCTCTCCTTGCTTTGCCTCTCCTCGTACCACCACTAACCCCGCTTTTCGCTTCCCCACTCCCCATGCTTCTCGTTCTAACCCCCTCCCACCTGCCTCCTCACCTCCCCGCTCCCCCTCCCCTCACACCCACGCTTTCACCCTCTCACCGCTCCTAGTTCCTACCCTTCTCCCGCTTGCAGCCTTGCGCCCGGAGCTTAACCCTCCATTACAGCGCCAGATTTAACGACGACCGGCGTCGAAGCCTTTGCAGGACGCCAGAAGAGTAGGCCGCCGGGCGCGCGCCGGCGGCAA
Organism: Gryllus bimaculatus; assembly: GCA_017312745.1. NCBI lineage: Eukaryota > Metazoa > Arthropoda > Insecta > Orthoptera > Gryllidae > Gryllus > Gryllus bimaculatus. Next base: position 711,340 of record BOPP01000300.1, on the reverse strand, counting down.
CGAAGCCACAAGAGAAACGCCGGGATAATTGCGGGAGAAGCCGAAAGGTAGGGAAAGAAAACTTTTATGACAGAAAAAAGAATGAGATGTGGAATAAAGGGAAGAGAACTAAGAGTTTTAGACGTGAAGTACATTGGTAAAGAAAAATGAGAGGGTTTGAAGATTTGAACATTCTCATAGCTATGTTATAATATAAAAGAAACAAACTGAAACACCAGGATTGTCAAAGAAAAATCAATAAGAAGGAATCACCTGCAAAATAAATGTTGGTAAAACTCGGTTTCATCAAGAAGACTAATAATTCGTTTCTAACCCTCTTGATTTTTATATGAAGAAATTGGTGATATGGTTGAATGGTTTTTAGAGACACAGTAGTAATCTCGGAAAACTTAAAAGTAGTGAGGTAACATAAAAAAAGATGAATTCAATGATAATGGAATGATATTGTAGTAACAGCAATGGTGTACATTTTATAAAAATTCAGATTCATAACATGGACTCCACTTCAGTATTAATATTCCTCAAAATTAAAAATAAAAGTATTGACGGACACATGTAATTCAATTTAATATTTTTAATAGAATTGTCTATGATACCGTTTTTATGACAAAAATTCGTCATTGAAAAGAGAGGTGTAAAGAATTAGTGTAGGCAAATCCTATTGTGCCTGAAAATTTCTGAAGACGCCGGGGATACACTTTTGTGCAGGACAATCAGTTCTAGAAATCTCAGATTCAAACTATGATTGATATTTCAAAAAAATATTTCAATAATATTAGTTTCGACACCAATTTGATAATGGAAATATATCTTTGTTACATTGTCTCTCAAATTCATGACGTTTATTAAAGCAACATTCCCCGGACTTTCTGTGAAAACACCTGTGAACTTTTTATTGAAAATTGCTTATTAGAATGACACACTTTTTCATAAATGCGTTCCGGACATAATTACATTAATATTATTATACTAATATCGTATAAATCCATATTATGTTAGGACTAAATCTTTTATTCGAATTTTTCCAATGTACACATTTAAATATTAGCATTGTTGTAGATGAAGTTGATGAAATCTTTGTGTTTAAATTTTAAAAATAATAATAATGAAAAAAACGTTCGAAAGCGTTTAAAGATAGTTTCGTCGGGAAAATAGGTTGGAGAAAAGGTGTAAATGTATTTTTAGGTAAATCAGAAAGCAAGTGCTATTTATTTATTTATTTATTTATTTATTTATTTATTGCGATAAAACATCGCTCTTCACCACATTAATATCATTAACTTTGTGTGCTATGCATTGCGTATGCTAAATACCACATGTAACCAGCATCATTGCACTTGTGCTAGCGGCGGTACGTGAAATATATTTGTGTGTAGGTTTGGTTTAAAATACCGTATCATCAGAACAACATACGGGTACTTTGTTGTGGTTCGTGGACATTCAGAGAACAAAGCGATATTCATGGAAACACAACGAGGACATCTGTAATTGGGAAGAAAATAATGTAATTTCCAGTAATTAATTGATAATAATAGATTTTGGCAGGGGGACAGCTTTCAAATTTTCTCAGTTTAATCATCAAATATGTATAGCATTTATTTCACACAAATATTCCGTAAAATATATGGCAATTGACATGATGAATAAACAAAATATTTGCATACGATTGCAAGAAATTATCATAGAAATAGAAATGTATATTAGAAATATTTGTGGATTCGGCTGGAATAATACACTAACACTAGTGTTACTTGTGTTCAGAAGATATGAGAGAAATAAATCTCTCAGTTGTTCGAGTTCATAGTCGTTCACCCACATGCTTTATGCACACACAGATAAATGAAATGCACCAAAGAAATTAAAACTAGTTTCCTATTGCTGTAAAGTTTACATACTATTGGAAGCAGGCGATATATCTGACGTATTTAAATTTGAATAACACACGTATTATATTACAATTATTCTCAACATTTTTCAAACTACATGTGCTGACTTATGAAATTTGATTTGTTAAATAAAGTCATTGTTGAATCACTAAAGCAAAATATATATTCCTAATTATGTTTTTACTCTGAAGTATGCTTTTTATACTTGAGAGCGGTTTTAATTTTTTTACAAGAAATTTATTTTATTCTAAACTTCTCAATGGCTATGAAGGTTAAAGAAATATAAAAATGGAAATGTATTTGAGAAACGTTTGTTTACCTATTGATGAAAAATTACAGAATTGGCTTCAAAATTACCCAAGAAAATTGTAATATTTTGAAAATACTGTTCAAGGAATAATCATACGTTGTCATCAAAAGTTAAGGCTGAAAAAGAGAATATATTAAGAAAGTAATCTGTAGCTTCAATAACGGTTAAGGAGATGTTCAAAATATTGATGATTTTTTCGCAATTTTCCAGCATTCAGATGTTTCAATGAAACTCGTATATTTATCATATTTATAGGCGCATAGAGCGCTACTAGGACATATAATTTGAAGAAAAAATCTGGGGACATTATTGAGAAAATGTAAAAAATAGTATAAAATGTATTCAAAGTAGCCAAAATTAACCAACGTTTTGTATTTGCAGAGCCTTAAGATTAGACTTATCTACAGGAGATTACTTTGAGCAAATGTCTCTGTGCAAATTAGATTGTAGTATTTGCGGGTTAAACCCTAGTTTCAGAATACGTAATTAAGTTACCACGGTACCGCTGGGATTTTATACCTTTTAGGTAAAGGAAAAATTATTTAAAACGGGGAATATTTGTGAAAGTGATGGCTAAACAAACAAACGAACGAAAAAAATAATTTGACAAATTGTATGATCACCGTGTTTCGATGTCGGGCAAAAATTGAAAACCGAAGATTTACACTAGATCCCGATTTGGAATATTCGAGGTTTTCTATAGAAAATGGTAACTGGGAATAATTAGATATTTACATTTTTTTTATTAACGGGTTGTCTACAGCAAATGTCGACTCCCGTAACCTAGTTGTAATCTTCCATCATTCCAATCATCTTCCCAAAGAGATACATGTTTCCACTGATTATCTGATTCCTTGTAGCTAGGTGCTTGAAGGTATACTTTTTTTCGTCTATATCGGTAGCTAACTGAATACCTGTTTTGGCCATTTATTATTGGGGATTTGCTGTATATACCCATATTTCTTATGATCCTTTCATTAGATGGTACCAACAATCAACACGCATCTTTGCCCTAATGTCACTAATTCTATCTATCCTTCTGTCAACCTACAGCACCTGTATCAGAATCCATCTCTACAGCCTTGACTTGGTCTTTTTTCATCTCTTATATTGTCATTCATGTCTTCTACTTCGGCTTTATAAATTCTAATATAATCAGAATTGTATTACATCATAAATCAAAATCTCAAAACTAATATTCGTAACAAATTTTTGTAGCTTAACTTGATAAATGTCGCATGTCTTCTCGTTTCTGACAGGCTCAGATTTGCAGGAGGACAGTGATTCTTGAATCGATGAATATTAATTTACGAAAGTCAAAATATGTTAAAGTATGCCTGAGTTACCTTTAAAACGAAACTGACTAACTCCGGACTTATAACATAGCACGGTTCAGGAAAATATCGCGCTTCAAATTTTGTTTACAATAAAAAGGGGAAAATAATAATTTATTTTTGAGAGATTGGTTTCTTCTTATATTTCCTTCTGTTTGTCTGTGACAACAGAGAAGAGACATCATAAAATACTTGAGACGTTTTTATTTAAAGTACAAAAGAACATTGTTCTGCACAGTTAAGAATTTTAATCCACTATACATGCAACAGAAACTGACAATTCCCGCAACACTTACAGTGAAGTACTTTGTACTGAAACAGTACGCCCGAATACTTCCAATTGGTTCAATTGTGTTGAATCTCTTATATACCCAGGGGCGGATCCAGCCGATGAGTTGGGAGGTGGCCATCACAGATTTTTGTTAAATAATAAACATATTTGTTATAATATTTTATATTATTTGTATACAATGTCCAATACTATTGTTTAAATAATTACATAATTCTAACATAAAATTTAAATTAGTTTTGCTAAATTATGGAAGGAAAACGAAAACTCTTTTGCCAAAACTACCCCATCCCTAGACTACATGCCCCCCTGGATTCGCCAATGTATATACTATTGTTTCCTGATTTGAACTGTTCAGGAAGTAATCGTCGACCCATTTCAACGCCGAGCCGACTGAGAGAAAAATACGGCAGCATGCTGGAAATTTCGCTTGTCACAACTCAGCGAATCTAAACGTTGTGCTGACGTGGGGCTCAGCCATTCATTCGGAAGAAAAAGAGCCGCCTTTTATTGGCGAGGGTATTTTCTCCGCGAGAGAACGGAAAAGGGCAGTATTCAATCGCCAATCGGCGCGCAGAGCTTCGCTGGCGGCGGTGTAAAATTCGTCTCATAATTGCTGCAAACCAATTAATACACAAATTCCATTTGAAATAAAATCCATGCGGCGCAATCTATGGAGATATGACGCAACGCGAGCGCGCGATAGGTTTAATAAACGAAAGGACGCGTAGTTGAACAATAATAATAATCTCTTTTTCGCATGCGCTCAATAATAATTGATATTGCTTTAATAATTTATGATCGTTGAATACGGGTGTCCGTGTTAATCATTATAAATTGGGTGGAAGTAATTGCCTTAACGAAGCAATTTGACTTGTTAGCTCGCGGATTCACACGCGTGGGAGAGGGGGTGTCGGGCTGATACGTGGATGCCAGGCTCGACATGGTGTAGTGTAATGTGGAGTGGTGTAATTGGGATGCGATAGGGTGCATTGAGATGATTAGGTGAAGTATGGGATGGGGGTGAAGTAGTTGGTGAAATGTGGAGTGGTGTGATTTAATATGGGGAGGTGTAGTGTAGGATGGGATGGCGTGAGTATGGTGGGATGGAGTGGTTTGGTATAGTGTGCGGCGGTTTTGTATAGTGTGCGGCGGTTTTGTATAGTGTGCGGCGGTTTTGTATAATGTGCGGCGGTTTTGTATAGTATGCGGCGGTTTTGTATTATCTGTAGTGAAGTTGTAGTATGATTTAGGGTAGTGTGGCGACGTGTGACATGGCCTGTGCGACCTGTCGACGTGACCTGTCACCTTCGACGATCGAAATAACGCACGAGCGCAATCAACGCGGATTTGTGTGCTCATCAGCTTATTAGGGGAGTTTTGAAGCCCGTTACTAGTTTTGTTAAAACCCATCGCCGCGGGTTGGAAAGTTAAATTCGCACTGTTGAAATACCGTTGAATACCGTCGGGTTGAACAACACTCGGGAGCAAAACCGGCGTTCCCTTTTGTTCAAATGTGCGCATTTTTGTGACACTGGAAAACTCTTTCATGTGTTACCGCTTGTTTTACATAACAGCTGTGATTTTGATTGGGAACGTTTTATTTTCACAGCAAATGTTCCTGATTTTTAAATGTTATTGTTTCGAGCATGATAATTTACGCGTTACTAAAGATATTAATTCTTTTTTTAGAAATATAGGAATACGAATGGAAATTATGTGGTTTTATTTTTTATTTCATATTTAACGAATCGTCCGACGCAATAATCGACTTGGTGAGGCGGTATTTCTGGATTTATAAACCCAGGATATATATCCTTTATGTGCATATAAAAAGAGCGAACAGATTCATTAGTCTATAAATTCTGAAGATGTGCAGTGATTCTTTCAAATAAAGCGCTTCTCGCAAATCAAGCCATTTCTCGTTTTTATACAAACAAATTCATTCAATGTTAGAATAGAATATGTTGATTATTTGGGTCAATATCATCCGCATGATCAACGTGAGTTCTAAATGTTCATGGTGTGGAATATTTATTACTTTTGTCTAATATTTATTGCATTTAAGCAAACTTAGGATCGTTTGAGCATTTTTCTCCTCATCGTACTCGGCAACAGTTAAACAACCCCTCCCGATTTGCAAATCCAAGCTACGGGTTTCTCGGTGCCTCAGAATTACCGACACTCTCTGCTAATTGTCGAAGTCGTACCCACGCTTTAGCTCCCCATTGCCCCTTCGGCCCGTCCCTCTCCGATGCTTCTCACCCTTATCCTCTCAGAGACCTTTGACCTCAACCCCACCTCCGCTTAAGGCCTCTCTACCCTCCTCATTCCTCCTCCTCCCCCGTCCTCCTCCGCTTCTAGTTCTTTCACTTATTCCGCTATCGTTCTACTTTCGCCCTGTCCTTGCAACAATTATGTCGCGAAACTATCCTGAAACCGGTCGGAAACTTACCAGAACCGGATCTCGTCTCTATTAGAAGCGATTCTGTTCACCAGGTACCTACGGAACCCCATCAACCAATTGTAGACAGACGATTTTTCATAGTTTTTTAATTCAAATGAAAAACTATTTGCTTAAAAAATTTAAATCAGAGACAAACAAACATATTTGAATAAAGAAAACATCTGGCAGAGATTTACCTGCTTCTATTTCACGCCATCGGTTTGTTATATTCCAGCTGCCTACAGAAATAATTAATGAAAGTATTCAATTTTGCTTAAAATAACATAAATCAATCAAAGTTCATTAAACTGAAATTCGTCTTCCGATATTATCGAGTGATTGATTTCCGCTGCGCAACATATGCAAGAAAATGAGTTCAGTTAATTTAATTAGAGCTAACCAAATACAAAACTGATTTGTATTTTTCATCGCAATTCACTTTCTGCTAAAATATTATTCTAGATATTTTCCTGTAATGTTTCTCACTGCTACCAAAACGATAGAAAACACTGTGCACATTTCACTCATGAGTCTCAAAACAATTTCCTGTTAATTATGAAACTTAAATTGAAATAATTTATTGTATTTCGTATCTTCGATCTTAGTTACGTTTTTTTTTACAATTTGGAGAAATGATTTTACATTTACTGTGTATTAGAATTACGCATTTAGAATAATCTTATCTAGCTTAGCGGTAGGTACTTTCATGTTGACTTTACTTTTTGTACTTTATATTGATTGATCGATTGATCCGGGCGTGTCAACTACTAAGGTCATTATTCCCGTGTGTTTAGGGCATGGTTTTTTCCCCTCGGGAGGTCGCGAGGACCTTCCTCTGCTGGATGGCGAGATCCGGCCCAGAGATACAGTCGGCTAGAGGGATTTTCACCTACAGGTATCTCCCAGCAGGAGGGCACCTCCACAGCCGGAACTAGCTCCAAGATTCCGTCTGGTCTCCCGAAATGTGTTGTAGTCTAGTGCATGTTAGTGTATGTATAAGTAAGGGGGTGAGAATAGAACAATGAAGAGGAAGGAAAGATTGCGCGCTGTCCGTGGGCCTTTTGTTTGGGTAATGAGATCACCTGGTGTTAACCGCACAAACCATGGAAAACTGCTGATGAGAGTAGCCGGTCACTAGAATTCTCCTCCAGACAGTGACTGAATTCGACCTAGCATTAAACTTTATATTCGTGCTATGCAGATCATAATATAAAAAAATAAATTGTCTGGTTTAATTGCCTGGATTGGAGCACAGCTTGTTACATTACAAAATGCGAGTAGAATTACTTTTTTTAATGTTTGTTTTTTATTACGTTTACCAAATTTCATCATGTACTAAGAATTCTCATTTTTGACGCAAAAGACAATAAAGTAATTCAGCGCTTCATCACTTTATGTAAGTTCAAAACATTAATCATATTTTTTCTAGAAAACTTCCCTAATATTCTAGACATGATAAAATAGTGTAAATCGATTTGTCTTGACGAGAGCAATTAAATGTGTCAGAACTGTTTTGGTAACTTAAAACTCTCCCAAACGGTGGGTTCGTAGGCTTCCGCGGCAGGAGCCAATGCATTCTTGGCTATCCGGGATGAGCCGCGTCTCAGTTAATTGGACTGACGTTTCGGCCTATCTTGCTGTGGCCTTCGTCTCCCAAACGGTTTTAAATGCTTAAGCCTCTCACCATATCGTATTTTTTCAATAATTAAAGACATGAATCAGAAACAGATAATAACCAAAAGTAAAGTTTCGAGAAAAATGAGAATAACATTTTATTTTACTTTAAATGTGAAAAGCATATTTTCGTGAATGAGGTAAAGGTAAAATTTTCACGACTTTTAAATGCAATAGCTTCAATAGAAATAGGTAATAATTAGATAAATACGTGTTAAATATATCTGGTTCTTGCCTTCAAAACATCTGCAATGCGTTCAAACAAAAATAATGGGATAAACATGATTTCAAAAGTTTTATTGAAAAATTCTTTAAAATATTTAACTTTAAATTTATAATAAGCAACAAATAGGTTTTATTTAAGAAATGTCTGATCATCTTAATTTTTTTGACAAAAACATTTAGTCATTGTAACAAGCGTCAGTGGCTGTTTCAGATTCGTTTTTTAAGTTTTTGTTGTCTGAAGAGAGTACGTTGTTGTAATAGCCAACGTGCAAAGGTGGAAAGAACTTTTGCGACAGTTTTATGACATCACGGTGGTTTATATAATTCAGGGAAAGTGCCTCAGTGTTTGCTTTGGATGCATTTAACTGAGGGAGCAGTTGTTGTGCTTTAAATATGCAAAATTTGGGGTTTAAAATATCTCTATGCTCTCGAGAAAAAGGCAATCTCTTCCTTCGTTAAAGAAATTTCGATATTTGCTAATTACATATACCTGACATCGTACTTATACATGTTATGGCATTCGCTCTTACATGAATAGAAACATACTAGAAACGCATATCAGGCGCAAGTAAAATATTTCCGTCATTTTCCTATTTTCTCATATTTATTTCCTATTGCTCTTCATTTTTCGTACGGAACCAGCTCAGGTCTATGGGCAACAAGTGGATAACTCCTGCTATCTGTTTTTTGCACTCAGAGAGTAGAAATTAAAATTTCACCGGCATTTCTTAAGGGGATTAAGAACTTATTGTTGAAAGTGACATGGTCTGCTGATAGAGGGAGGACGGGCTTCGTGTAAATGGAAGACTCTGTTTCGCAAAACGGGATCATTATCTGATTCTTGTACTGAGTTCTTGAATTCTCTTAGAATGTTTTCGAATGGTCCGGGGGGGAAATGTCCAGTCTCCCCCCCCCCCAACCAGTAAATCGAGATGCGTCGAATAACACCTCATTTGCTCCTAATGGTGAACCCGAGATTGAACCGTGAGGGACGGATAGACAGATTATAAGATTACTATACAAAGAATTGGTTTATGATAGATTCGACTATATTTTTTTTGACTGAACTACCCAGTTTCTATCAAGGAACTAATTGTATTACACGTAAAAATGGTAATAGTGTAACTCTCTCGATTGATACGACGATGTTCGCACTAACGTCTTCACTCCTGATCATGTCACGAAACCATCCCAGCACGCAAGTTCTAGCATACATTCTTAATCTATATTTCTCGAATTCAATGCAATTTAAAATGGCACTTTCGTGTTGTTAATGTAGATATACGTATTATCACGAATAAAACTGAGCCCTGATAATGACTTTACTTAGATTTTTATTTTGAATTTGGTGGAATGGCACCCGGTAATCCCCAAATTGTCAATTTATTCCGTATTGTTGACACATGTATTCTTCAGCACAAAGGATAATATATTCTGAGTTTTCGGAAGGAAATATTTGTCATAAATTGCTGAAATGAAAGAATGATATGCTGATGGTACACTTGGTCAATAATTTTGATAGAAAATAAACATTCTGTAAGTTAATATTTCACCAAAATGTATGCAAGCGAAAGAGATAATGCAAGTGCATGAATGTCATTATTATGTTTTTGTTAAGGAATTCAAAGGAATCATAATTCACACGAGATAAAATCCTTTACTCAACTTTGAATTTGGGTTTGCCACATACAGTCAACAGTAGGTCACGTCAAAATCGCTCCATTTTCCCTGTCACATTTCATTCAATTTATAACCTGCTACTGACCACTACAGTTTATCACTTCCTCCATCACCAGTGCAAATCTGGTGGGCGTGATTGATAAGGACGAGACGCACAATTAGAGTCAATGCCATTTTCACGCACATCACACATTAAACCTTAATCAACCAAATAAATCAAATAGTAACGACATAGATGCTTCAACAAAAAGCACAACAAAATCACTGACATGTGTGTCAACGTACGAGATCAATTCCACTGAAGAAGTTTTCCCTCGAAACTACTATACTACTACTATACTACTACTACTACACTACTACTATACTACTACTACTACTACTACTACCACTACCACTACCACTACCACTACTACTTCAGCCTATCCTGAACAAAAAAACTTTCTACAAGGAGACTCATCCACGATATTCGACCGTTGATATTATTTTCGTCAAAAAGCGGTGAACACTATGCGACGTGTATGGAGGAAGTATAAACTGTGCATAGAAAACAAGAATTATGTTTAAAAATACCTAATTATTCCAAAAGAAAAACTACACCTGATAATTGGGATATATCACTTCCCGAAGGCGCCTCCGTCGCGCGGAGACAAGCATAAGCTGATTATGCCTGCTAATGCGCTGCCAACTTAATTTTATGGCTTTTAATGAAGGTTAATCCTTGTTGTGATGGCGCAATTTCTGATGCGTCAATCTGATCCTTGTTATGCAGTTAGCGTATGCCCGATGGGAGGCGGTGTCGGCGTCGGCGACGAGGGCGGAGGCGCTGTCTGGGTATATGCTCGCCCATTGTAATTTATCTCTCTGCGGCGCGCTCCGTAATTGGCTGATTATTATCCTGGAGCGCGTGCCCAAGCTCGCTGCCCACTAACCTCGGCCGGCTTGCGGTCAGCCCTGCCCGAGGTTCCCACCGCATGGACTTCCAGGGGCGGAGGCATTGCCGATCGGAGGAAAAATGTGAAGGCACATAACAGAGGGCAAGTTGGATAGAAGTTGCATTTTTTAAAGGAAACTGTGGCTGAACCCCGCAGGCATCTTCCAATATTTTTTTTTAATTATCAGTTTCGCCTTCGTGTAATTATCAAGTACCCATGCGTTGTGATCGGTTTTGCGCCACATTAAAAAACATTTCAAAGCGGAAATTAGTCATACATTCAAACAATTATCAACCTGACTAAAACTTTCATCCTCTTAAGCACTGTCCAGTTTTTTTATAAAGAATGACTTAGATCAGGCAAAAACCACAACATGGGTATCATAATCTACGTGTTCTAAACATTTTTTTACCTTAACACTTTTTTAAGAAATCTCATCGTTACGAAGGTAAAAAAGTTTGTGTTTACATTATCCTTTATCATTTTAGCCGAATGTTCTCACGTCTTTACTCCTAATCATTTCTAACAACTGTTGCACCTTGAAGTGATGTAGCATTGTGCTACTAGACTGAGAAAAGTATCGCGACTCACGCATTGGCGGGCAGTAACATGAATGAAGGTCACTTCAAACACATTAGAACATTAGTTTTCCCTTTAATCCCATAACCAGGATACGGAAGAAATCTCATTTAACCGTAGTTAATGCGTTTACTATTCTTTCATTTGCCTAAAGAGGATCACTTCTTTTCTGAACTAGAAATTAATACATAATCGTGTAATTTGTATTTTTGCGTTAATAGCCTATTATTTAAGTTTCATTTGCTAAGTTATCCGGGATATCATTTCCACCAATACCACACTGTGAAGGGATGTATTGAAAACGCCACTGTTTTTCATTTTAAAATTCACACAAAGATTTTCAAAATTAAAATACTCGTAAACGTATGCTACGATATGAAACTATAAATTGCTAGGCCGGTTGTTGGTCACATCAAATGACCGAATACAGTAATAGTGTACAGTTATCTCAGTAACAGAAAAAAATATTAAATACTTACTGATTCTCATTATAAGCAATGCTCATTTTAATTTATTCCCATATCCTCTAATAATACTTTTCCTTTCCCACCTACAGAATACCAGGAAATATGCCTTGATATTTCTTTCAGGTTTTGTTATATTCTAGTCACAGAACAGCAATGAATCATGGTGTTTCGTGAAGTAAACATATACCGAGAAGGTCATTGATGACGTGACATTGAGTTCGTTCCTTTATCCATCACTCGCGATTTCCTCGGACACATACAGACACTCCCAAAAGTATTCGGACACCCGATAAATTCCAGAACTTTCGTCCAATTTTTTTTCGAATATTATAATTATATTTTGATTCACTATAATTTAGGTACATCGGAGTTACATATGAAAATGATAAAAACGGCTTCTTAAAAAACTAGCCCTACTAAGCAAAATTATCTTTTATCATCCGTTATACAAATCAGTGGTCCTCACAATTATTCGGATAGAGAGCTACTGAACTGAAACATCCGTCCTTTAAATATATCGAAAGAAACCATTGAAATTAACGGCCAAATCGAACGTTGATGTTCATCCATGAGCCAGCGACAGGTTGCTGTCACCGAAGAGCAGAGTGAGAGTGCGAAACAGTACTTTCGAACAACTTCCGCTGGTTGTATTTCACCATATGAAAGGTATGAGCTGCCGAAAAATTGCTCAAATGTTAATGATGAATAAGCGTACGATGAGTGACATTATATGAGGACTCAATAAGGAAAACGGAATCGAGCTACACCCGCGAAGGGGGCCACGAAAGAAATTTTCTAATAGAGAAGTAAACTGGATGCTAAGGAAGGGGAAAGAAATATCCCGGGTGTCCGAATAGTTTTGGAAGTGACTGTATAAGGTTGTAGTCTGCCCAAAAATCAAAATATAAAAAAAATCCAATATCATTTTTTGACAATTGAAAGAAAACCCGAAAACATCTGCACGAGTCTTTGTGCAGATGACAACGTAAATATTTCTAAACCAGTGTCATAAAATATTGCGTATACAACGTTAAGAAACTACTTAGCTGTCTAGGAGACTCCGCGTCATACTCTCAGGTGCAAGATTTCGGCCGCCTAGCCGTCCGTTCACGAAAGCCTACGCCCTCATTTGACTTAAATTAATTGTCTGTCGAACAACCGTCACGACATACATGTTTGCATTGCTATTCTCAACATGCTTTTAAGGATTTTTACGCCTGGTCTGAGACAGCCTGTAAAAAGCAATATTTTAGACACAAATATATTTATTAAAATGTAAAATCAATAACTCAAATGCATTTCAATAAAGTTGCCCAATATTTTATTACTTTTTCGGTGATAAACTTCTAGGGAGATTTTATGAATTTTTGAATAAGTTTTCTTATTTCGTATCTTTTATTAACCGTTTTCATCCATATAGTTTTATTTAGAAGAAACCTAATAACGAAATTATTTTTCTTTCCTTTCATAATTTATTACATAATATTATATAAGAAAACAAACCAAACAAAAACAAAAAAAATTCTATGCAAATTCCAGGATTTTCTCGTCGTGAGCAACCATACAAGTTTCATCGTTAGGAAAACTGAAAGCCCATGTACAAAGTAAAAAAAGTAGTGAAGAGGAAGTAAATGTGGATTTAGCTGCGAGGTAATCCTCCCGCCTACTTTCCGGAGGGAGCGAGTCAAAGGATATGGAATACTTAAAATGTGATCATGTAACATGCAACAGTTATTAGAAGGGCACAAGAAATTAATTGCTCATTTAAATTCTTTGGTGATAGAAACTTCTCGTCTTGTGAGTGCACAAAGAAATTTAAGTCCTGAAGTTTAAAATTCAGTATGCAGTAGACTTTTTATGAATTAATATGGAAATAATTCAGAAATTTGCTTGGAAGATGATTATACAGCCTTTTGTGGCTTCCAATATCCCAAGAAGATGAATGAGAGAAAGCAAATTACTGACGATGGAAATGCGAAAATGGAATGATAAAATATGTTCATTTCCTCTGAGAAATTTCTTCGGGCACCATCTTCGTGCTGGAGCACCTCTGTCTGTCCATTAGGCGGTGCGTGCCGGGAAGTTGGCACAACTGTTTCGAGAAACTTTGTCGGCGAGATATTAGCGGTAGGGTAGGTGCTTAGAATTCACGAGATCTGGGATTCAAACTACGGGTTCGACCGTTGTGACATAAGTTTAGCGTGTTCCTGCTTCCACAGTTGCCTGCAAGGGTCGCGCGAGGGTTACGCTATTAATAACGACTGGAAGTTCCGAAATAGTTCAATTTCCTGGCGTATCTTTATTATTCTCTTTGATACGATAGACGTAAGATATTATGTAGAGTAAGATTCTCCTTTTTCGTTACTTTGAATAGGAGGGGTGTCAAAACTAAAGACTTTCTGAGATTGTAATGCAATGATGTGACTTTATAAGTTCTGCAAGGAACAGTAGGTACGAATACAAAGATGTATTCATAATGATCTAATTTGAATAACTGGAGATGTGTACAAAAAGTCATTTTGGTTATTAATGCATAAAAAATGTACATGCGAAAATTTCTGATCTGCGAATATTAATCTGTTGAGAAGAAATGAATGTATCAAATGAAATTATTCAGAATTTTTCTTTCGGGTTATAAACAAAAAAGTTACTCTACAAAAACTGAAATTGAAAAACTGAAAAAAAAACAATGATTATATACGACCAGTAAAATCTACTTTTTATAAAGCAAAAATTAAAACATATTACAATACTGGCAATTATAATACTGATACCCAAATCAAATATGTATGTATTATTCGTTTTTAGTTCACAATGTTGCAAAAATATTTCCAAAACAAAAGGTAATGATACTTGAACTGTATGCAATAGTCCGTCAATTCTTGCAATTGCTCTTTCAATTTTTCGCGCTACGGTTCAAATTGCGCATTCTCATTGGCGGTCCTCACTCCTAGAATGAGTCTTGTGTCCATCCATTTACGTTTAATTTTTTTCTTCAAGTTTTTACTTGGATTTTTGCTCAAGTTTTTCGCGTGCGACTCCCGAGGACAGTCAAAGTGCAAAATACTGCGTAGGTCTTTACGGTGTAAAGCCGCCACGCGCTGACATCAGAGCCTCTAGACTTCGTGGCATGGATTCAAACAGAGCCTGGATATGCTGCTGGGCAACACACTGACACGCGTTTTCTATGCGCGACTAGCGTGACCACCAAGCATCGACAGTGACTGCAGGGGAAGCAGAACGGACAAGTTGTCGTCCGATCATATCCCAGACATGTTCAACGGGGGCCATGTCAGGTGAACGTGCAGGCCAGAGAAGCAGTGGTACTTGTCTTTCCTCGTAGAATGCTTGCACATTCCTCGCCACATGCGGTTGGGCATTATCCTGCTGAAATATGGCATGTGGAGCTGCTTGCAGCGTTGAACTATCTCGGGCTCTAAAACCTCGCTGACACTGCAGTTGCTGTTCAGATTGCTGCACAATACGTATGATGCGAGATCGCACATTGTAGCTAATGGCGTTCCAAACCATCACACCATCCGCTTTTCAGGGAACAAAGTAGGCTGGCAGATTGCGATCACTACGGTAGTATCAAACAATCACGGTAACACAAATTGAAACAGACTCGTCCGAAAACATTACCTATTGCACTCAGCACACCAATGTACACGTTCATGTGTCCATTGCTAAGTGAGGCATTGGTGGTTTCTGGTCAGCGGAATCCAATGCAATGGTATGCGTGCCACTAGCCCTGCCCTCAGCAGTCGGTGTCGAGCTGTCGACGCAGACATCACCGCATCCGTTGCAGTGTTTCAAATTCGAGTCAACACTGTGGACCGTTCTGTCACTTGTGGCCATGCAGACGAGATAGAAGTCATCGTGCGCTGAGGTCACATTGAGTGGTCCAGTACTTGCTCGTCGCTGGTTACGAACCTCCTCTATCCATTGGTTCTACACGCGCATCACTGATGTAGCAGCTCAGGTCGCTCGAGCCGCAATGTCACGGTACGAAAAAGTCGATACCGATCATACGGCCCCGGTCGTACACATTTAGATGCTAGTATTGCGCCTCTGGGTGACAACATCGACTGACTCGGGTGATACAAGAGGCGTACCGGCTGTTTCTTTCCACGTCGTTTGACGTATCTACACCGACGTAGTGTGGCGTGACACTGACCTGATCTTTCACACAAAGGAGAGCGCTGCTTAGCCAATATGCACGCCTTCTGTATGCAAATTTAATCCCTTCTTATGGATACACCGTTCAACACATCCACAGATGTTTAAGTGATTCCCACCATTCTTTCTAGGTGTTACAATTTTTACAAACACCAGTGTATTTAACACGATTCTACGCTTAGCAAGTTTCAAATGTAAAATGAATCGGTTAAAACAAATTTAGAAAAAGAAACCGAATCACGCAACTCATAAAAGTTACTTTGAGTTCATTGTACTGTAGGATGCATGCAATTATTCACTAAAAGCATTATTAGGTGACCCACATTACTTCACTATGATGTGTCTTTTTTGGAATTCTGATTCTTGTACATTCTTTATGGAGTCATGTAGTATTTGAAGGAGAGAAATGAACCCTACATTGGCTAAGAGCTTACGAAACACTATTCTAGACTGAGGCGTCGTCGTAATGCAGCGTGGAAACCTAATGATACTGTTTCAATAATCATTTGTAACAATTACATAACTATTGAAAATATTGGCAAGTACGTTAAAATAATTCTCAAACAATCTATAAATTAAAACAATTTCTGTCATTCTGTGAATCAGATTTTAAAAATATAACTACTTTAAAATCATGTTCATTTTGTTCCTCTCAATATCTATTATTCAATAAAATCAGACAAATTTGGATGAGGTTAGGCTACAATTTGTCAGTGGTCAAAGTACCAAATTTTCACTTAAGTAATATAATTATAGCATCAACAGTTTGCAACAGTTCATTTAACAAAACAAATACATTCAGTGTATTTAGATTGATAATTGTAGGGTTTGGGTGTTAAACATGCTAATATACTCTTACATCCGTTAGAGATATTAATAAGTTAACTTTATGGTTTAAAGAATTTAAGTGGGTAACCAAGGAGAATACAACCATTAGCCATAAATTTAACTATTTCAGAACCACACTGCAAGATCAACAGATGACTGGAATAAAAAATTAAAGCACCATAATAATAAGTCTGAAGGTTATCACCTTTTACGCTTGAGTTCTTTCATTGTAATTACAAGCATATATTCTTACTTACCACATTCAACATTGTAGATGATATGTGCATACAGTGAGCATGAAGACATATTATAGTGGCTTAGCAATTAAATCTAGTTCTTAAAATACTTATCTGTTTTTAAATTTGATAGATAACTCGCACATACTATTTAAACCTTGCATTTCAATTGGACGCAGCGCCAGTGATGTCAATTTCATACGTGGATTTTTAACCGTGGATTGGGAAACGTGCAGACCGAGCCCCAAGCACGCGCTGCCAGTGGTGTCCCGGCGCGCGTGCGGCGGCCCGCGTGCCGTGCGTGTGTCCGGCGACGCACGTAGGAATTCAGCCGCTGGGCAGTCGGGGAATGAAAACAAAGCGGGCGAGGAAGGCTGGGCGGAATGTGGTGGAAAGGCCGCGAAAACCGCAAAACGGGATGGAAAGGGGCGTGCATGTGGTGAGAGTGGACAAATTAGAAAAATTACGGAGTGTCGTATGGGGGTGAACATAGAAGAGACGGAAATGGATAGTGACTGAGATAAAGATGAGGGGAGGTGCGAGGTGAGGGAAGTGTACGAGGGGAGGTGCGAGATGGACAGGACGAACGGAGTGAAGATAGTGAATGAAGTAGGGCAAATTGGGAGATTGGAAGACACAGGTGAGAGAGAAGATAGGAAAGTTGATTAATTACTTAGACTTTCCTGAGGCGCCAAATACTGCCCCCCCCTACACATTAGCTTGAGGTAACTCGAGAGAGAGGGGGAGAGAGGGAGAGAGTGGGAGAGAGAGGGAGAGAGAGGGAGAGAGAGGAAGAGAGAGGGAGAGAGAGGAAGAGAGAGGGAGAGAGAGAGGGACGGATAGGGAGAGAGAGGGAGAGAGAGGAAGAGAGAGGGTAAGAGAGAGGTAAGAGAGGGGAAAGAGAGAGGGGAAAGAGAGCGTAAGATTGAGCGTAAGAGAGAGGTGAGGCAGGGCGTGAGGCAGGGCATGAGGCACAGCGTAATACAGAACGTGAGAGCGAGAGTTTGAGCGATAATGTGCGAGAGGAAAGAGAGAGTGAATGTGAGCGAGGTGGTGTTATTTAGAATGAGATGGGGAGTAAGAAGAAAATGTTGAGCGAGTGGGATATGGCGCGGTGGGCAATTGGATGGGGAGAGCGGTACGCGGTAATGCCCACGGTGGCTGTGATTGCCGCGGTTGCGGAATCTAAGAAAAAGCTTCATTTTCTCACTCGTTTGTTTTGAGACAATTGAGAATACTAGAAATAGGAGTACTAGAGGAGTAATAATTAGGCTTACGATGTTTTGAAGAACGAACAGTGTCAGAGATACAGAAATAAATGTGGTGTCACGTCGAGGAATGTTAATTAATGTTAGACAAATTAAATGCATATATGATATGCACCGACAATATTACATGCCCATATACAATACTAAAATATTTTGTGAAATTATTCATAAATAAATTATTTGAGTTATTTGCAAACTGTTTCTTAGGACAGTGCGATTTTCAATTATTATCTGCTCACATTTCTCGAATTTTCACTCATTTACTAATGACCTATTTTTCGCACCATTATTTTCAATTCCAATAAATAATTGAAGTTGAAGACGATGTAAATAGTGAACACCTGTGCTGAAAAAACAACTCGAGACGTGTAGTGATCGTGTCAACCTGCGAAGTTGCATTTCATTGAAATGGAAATAATTCAGTCTTTTACTACCAGCTTTCTCCTGTACAATTTGCAAACCCAAGCTCCATTAAATTGCCAATGTCACTCCGATATCTAACTAGCCCAAGGTATCACAGTCTGCGAGTCTCTGGGGAAATCTATTCGATCACTGGTTGCAACTATTGACATCGAAAGAACAGTTTCAGTGGATTTTAAGCGGGTGGCAGACGCCGGAGCGCACCGAGGCCAGCAGCATTTCTCATCAATCGCTCAAAGACTGGCAGCTTGCTAAGTACACGTCAGAAAAAGGGGCAAGAAGTAGAATTATGAAGAATGATTTATCAGAGAAATATTTCGTAATCAATATGAAATAGAGAAAGTAATAATTAGTGGAATTACTTAACACAATGAATACGAAAGAGTTTCAATATGTCAGTTTAATAATACATATGAAGAAAATATCAAGCAACAATTTTCCTACAATTTGAAAAAGTTTTTTTTTTTTTGTCTTTGGTGTGCAGCAGAATTAATATTCTCATACGTTTTCAAATAAAGCAATAAAATTACATTTTTAAATCACATGGGTAAATATTTTATAAATAACCTGACGTTTGCATAATGACTAGGATTTTTTTGCAGACAGTGTCGTCATGACAAGCACTATAGGCGTAAACTCTAGACGTTTTGTGTATCTCCCAATCCCAAACCCAACTCCCGATCAAATCGCAACGGAACAACTGTCGGCGGTTGGCACCCCCGCATTCCAAATACGGCTCGGGGTGGCTTAAATGATAGACGAATTGCAACTCCCAATGTCTCCCCTGTCCATCAATCCTCACCCTCCGCAGGGCACTAACAGTCGTTCGCACCGCTGCCCTCTTCCTCTCCTCCCCTCCCACCGCATTCCACTCACTCACCCGACGAGAGTTTTCGGATTAATTACCCGTAATTGGTCGCATTTATCAGTGTTTGTAGGCGGCAGGAGATGGCGCGACCGCGGTGGCGACGCGGCGGCGAAAAACGCAACTAGCGCCAACAAACGCGGCCCGCGACGCGGGATTTATACGCGCGCGACTGATTTCGGGTGCAGCGACGCCGTCGGCCGTAGTGGTCCACCCCCACCAATTGATCTTTGGTCGCGTTCCGGCAGTCGCCAACGCTGAGTGATTCCCGTCCTTTTGCCTCTGAATGAGTGCCAGAAAGCTGCTGAGTACAGAGTAAAAAGACATGATCTTTGAAATTAATTTTCACTTTAATTCATCAGGGCTTGCGCTTTTTGCATTTGAGTCATTAGGCTGAATAGCACTTGGGTACTGAACAATATTTTACCTGAATTATTGTGTAAAATAAAATATAGATATCTTTCTCGTGGTGGGGCTTTAAAATGCGACTCTTTACACCCTCTGAGATTCTTTTGCTGCAATATTATTTCACCAAGATGTAGAGCAGTGTCCACAATAGGGCTTGTCAGGAAATATTCAATTCTTGACAGACAAAAACTCCTGAATTATTTTCAATATTGCTTTCCTGTTTAACATAATCATGAACACTTAGCTTCAGATATGAAGAACCTTACATGAAGTTTCTATGTTCATAACATACAAAAATATGTGCAAGTAACACTGTACAGTAGTATAATGATAATTCTTTTTTTTTCTAAATAGAAATGGTGCTTTCATATTATTCTAAAACCACGTCTATTAAGATGTGAATGTAATAAAATTGAAGGTTTTGTTTTGCATTTTATTGCCACGTACTGTGCTGGGATCATGCTCTGTTGGTTAGGAAGATGATTGTAGTTCTGCTTTAGCAATTCCCTAGTCTGTCCGTCTCGGCCTTCCCTAATGATTGCCAATAATTATATTGCTTCTCATTTCAACTCTCCTTGCGTTCCACGCCGAACCTCCATACACATGATCTTCTCAAAAGGCCAATTCTAACATTATTGCAGCAGATTAAATATCGTCGTGAAAGAACACGTTTTGCTAAGAAGCATTCTTCAGAGAATGTTTGAATCGTGCAATTTATATATTATATTTAAAGGTAGGAGGGAAATACAATATCCAAAGTTGGATGACTAAGTGATTTTGATTAGCCACATTTGAATATCATAGTAATATTATACTTCAAAACAAATGTTTCTAATTTATATGTTTAGATACGTAAGCTAACCAATAAGACTTCTTGAAACTTATAATTATCTGAAGTCGAAATGTTCTTTTAAGCAAGCGTTCCAGGAATTCGTAAAATTCCCTGATATTCTGCTTTCACTTCATAAACGCGTTCTCAGAACCAACTAAGTCAAAAAGCCAGAGAATGTGCAATTTACTTCGTTCCCTGGATGTGCCGCAGACTTTTAATATTGAACATTTTAATATTGAGATGTCGGAGAATGACACAAACTGCTCGCAACAAATGTGAATTCCAAGTAATTCTTCCTATTTTAATGCATTCGTTCCATCACAGTATTTCTCATATTAACCGTGTCTCATTCTAAGAGTATTTTCATAAACGTTTTGCTTATTTATACACCTTCTCTTTCGTATTGCACGAAACGAAACGAAATCTCGCGAAACGCTGGAATCGTCATTGATTGTCTGACTGAAGCGCAAACAAGTCCAGTAACGCAGATCGAGCCACGTGGTGAAATCAAGTTTATAATTTTGACGTAAACCTGTGAGCGGGAGAACGCGTTGAAATTACTCGAACGCGGTCATGAAAAATTCCTTCGTCGCCGGGCAGTGCGTTGCGTTGCGGTCCCCCACCACTCGCGGAGCTCTCGCTGCGGCCGCCACGACACTTGTCAACGCCGCGCGCAGCCCGCGTCCGCCATGTCGGTTTGCCCCGCCATTTGCTGCGCGCTTCCACTCGTCCCCTTTCCCTTCCACCCCTACCTCCCCTCTTCCGTTAGGTCTGGGCGAGCGCCAGACAAAGTAGGAGATTCGCAATCTCGAGTTTGGGGTAATCCATCACGCGCCGTTGACGTCTCGCAGAATTATCGAGAGAAACGTTGGAAATTTATTTCTGAAAATGTGTTAGACTGCGTATGCGAGCTATTTGTAAGATTCATAAAACGCGCGGACACGAGCCTGGTGGAGGTAGGGAGATATGTGTCGCGCTACTTCGGAGGTTTTTAGGAACAATGATCTATTGAGACCAATAATGTTAAAATTTGTATAGATATTGTATAATCAATTAATTTTTAAAAAGGAGCCCGTTGCGTGATATATCTGTAAACTACATAATGGAAAGCTTTTAAAGCTTTTATCGTTTAATATACTAAACATTTTAAGAGACCATACATCACAATTACAGAAAAGTAAGAATATCTTTACTCTAATTCATTTGACATGTTAATGACCTCAAGCGCAGGTAATTAGCTCATATGTATGTGTGTTAATCCATTAAGAAAGGGCGTTAATATTTCTATATCCTAAAGGGCACGGTTGAAGTGGAAACAAATGAAATTGATATTCGAAACTAAACGCGTTCGTTTTGATATTCAAATCCATCTCTATTTGTGTCCTTGACTTCTCTTTGCCGCCACGACCAACAATTCAAACCTGCTAACTACTTATTACAATTTTAAGATTATGAAAACCACTTGAAACAGTCAACTTTTCTCAAAGTATACAGATCGCAAGCATTTTCCCTCTTTCTTGTAGCCCAAACGACTCGAACTTCCAGGCGGAGTGTACAGTCGGACCCGCCGGTGGAGAGGCGATTAAAAGACCCTGACGGGAATTAACTAATGCTGACTTGAAATTGACATATTGCTGAAAGCATTTCCATACACTGATTGCAGTACTCTTCATACCGACAAATACAAACTGGAAGCATCAGTTGCTCTAGTATGAATTCCCAAACGCAGTAATTTTATTTTGGATGGTTATTACCGAAACACACTGACGCTGCGTAAGTCGCAACATGCAATGATGTCATACGTCCCCAACACTGAACGAACTTCCAAGCCCGTGCTACAAACTCTTGGCAAGCGCTGGGTTTACGAAAATCGACGTTCACTATACTTGCGGATTGCAGAGCAAGTTGCCAGCGCTTGCCGCGGCGGAGCACTCTGGCCAGGGCATTTACAGCACTGACAATTCCGTTTGCGCAAGCGATTTGCCAAGCAATTTCTTGCCATTTAAAAGTCACCATTACATTCTTTGTAAATCGTTGAAATAATCTTAAGAATAAACCGATGAAATAAGTAAGTTTGGGAGTACGAAAGCCTCTCAAATGACAGTTACATGGTTCATAATAACAGACGAATTTATGAATTTCAACGGTCCCTGCGCGTCATGCTTGGTAATGTCGGCAAAGCGTCCCTGACGAGTCTGTTTTTACACGACCGTCTGACCGCTTCTCGTCGCCCAAAATACGCCTCGCCATTGGCAGACACGCGCCCGCCTAAGACCATTTACGCAGTTATTCTTCGCCTTGCAAGAGCACTTCAATATGATCAAATCGTGCATTTCACTTATAACCTCACATTCTCTGCAGAAATAATTCAAGATCTCCATATAATAACATTTACAATTTGTGCTCTGTTCATTGCAAGAATGTGATTGGTTCTATGAACTTACGATTAAAAATTATTTCTATATTTACTCACTACATCACTTTTATGTATTACAATTATAGTGAAACCACGGAAGCAACCGATCAGTGCAGCCAGCCCCTAGAATTCTCCTCCAGACAGCGACTGAACTCGACCCAGTTCGACCCCAGCGACTGAACTCGACTAACTAATGTCGAAAATCCTGTCACCGATGTGACTCGAACTTAGGTCTTTCCGGTTAGAGGCACTGCAGTGGCATTAGTTGATGCCCCGAGCTACCTCTACCAATTGGCCACTTGCTGCAAGTTATCCTTCACACGTGATGATTCATATAATGCGGAAGCAACGCTTTCACAATGTTAGGTCAAAGTCTACTATTGAAGATGTTCTCTGGTTGAGAACCTATCCGACCTACGAAGCCTTGAATGAGAAAAAATCACACACGTATAAAGAAGGTTGGGCGCCTTTTCCACGGAGCAGCTTTAGAAAAGAACACCGATCCCAGATGTATGGGGCGAGGGGTTGTACTGTCTTCTAAAATCTAAATTCAAGGGTTCACGACCGTCTGGTGACAGCAAACATTAGAAGAACGAGAAATCCTTGCTGAATTGCCATCAAAAGAATCTTTTATAAATGCCTGGCTAAAAATCATTCCTCCAAAAATTCTTGTTCTAATCAGATTACGTATTCACTCAGACAGAAAACAATGCAAATCACCGATAAAATAACTGAGACACTTTTTCGTTTTCTGCAGGCAATATGATAGTCGAGATACGCAATATGATAACGAGAAACACTCAAGTTTCCAATAAATCAATGTATATCAGTTGAGGCCAATGAACAAGCTTTTTAGAGTTAACGGAACAACAACAAGTAAGAAGATAAACTCACTCGAAATAACTATGCCAGGCGCATTTTGAAAAGGATTTGAAAGACGAAAATTATTGAATAGTATGTGATAATGAGTTATGATATATAAACGTAATGTTAACTCTTCATTCCCTCGAAATGAAGGGGGCATTAACGATTACGTTTGCGATTGCCTAGCATTTTGTATTCAGTGCAGCAGGAATTCAAACTAGTTTCAATGTGTGCATCGCTCACTTGTCCACTCTAAACACACATCGTTTGCATGCAGCCAGGGAAGTTCGTTAGTGAATAAGACAATTACGTTTAATAATTAGGGACGTTTTTTCATGATTCGTTAACTTTTCAGGATGCGAACGAGAGTAAAATTTTAACACAATGTAAACTATGTTGACGTATGAATGTCATGATTTATCGCGATTTTCCGAGTTATCGGCGTTTCAATCCTGAATATTCAGTTCAGAATTATTAATTCAGAATAATCTTGTACGTATTTTATTTATTGATTTTCTGAAAAGACATTCCACTACTGACATTCAATAATCTTTAGAAACTAGAAAAATGGGAAAAACGTCGTCTCAGAAATAAAACAATCATACATTTGAACAAATAACATTGGTCCAGAATAGTAATTAAGTTACACATTTTCGTTTGTTTTCCCCCAAAGTAACATTACTCGGTTTTGAGAAACAAAGAAATTATTGCGCAGTTTATGTTCGGACTTGCCGGCAATTGCGCGATCTTTCCGTTAGGACCGGACCTTTACCATAACGAGCGGTAAAATCACGTAGCGAGCCCTGTGTACGGGGGCGTTGGCGACAAATCACAAAATAATTGCTTCGGTCACTTCATTACGCGCCCGATCGCCCCATCGCCCGGGTTATCGGGCGGCGAATCGGACGGCGGCGGCGGCGGCGGCGGCGGCGGCGGCACGACGATCAACATGTTTGCTCCCGGGGGACGCGGAGACTCGCGCCGCCGCACCGCGCCACGCTGCGTCGCGTCGCTCTGCGTAAACGCTAGCGCTCCTGCTTCTCTGCCTTTCCCTCTCGTTCCCATCCACTGTTCACTTTGTCCTCCATTCCCCATTCCCTCGTACTCTACGTTTTTTTTATAAATTTCCCTTGCTACGAGTGAGTTGCTAGTGCACGTAATTCACTAGTATAGTTAGTAGTGCACGTAATTCACTAGCATAGTTTTCTAGTGCACGTAATTCATTGTAGTTACTAGTGCACGTACTTCATTGTATAGTTACTAGTTCACGTAATGCACTAGTATAATTACTAAGTTAATGGGAAATTATTATTGTCTGTTAAAAGAGCTTTTCACCTGTAAGCGTGAACTGATTGATTAGTGATTCCGGACGCGTCAACTACTATGGCCTTTAGTTCTGGAAGTGCTGGACATGCTTTTCCTAGGGAGGTGGGGATGATTATGCTGGATGGTGAGATCTGGCGCCCACCTACCGTCAGCGATCGGGGTTTCCCCAACCCTTTTTTTCTCCCATCAGCGGAGCATCCCCCCCCCCCCCAGCCGGGGCAATCTCTAAGCTCCCGACCGATCTCCAGGCTTATGTGGTAGTGTAGTGCATGTAAGTGTATGTGTGTAGGGCGTAAGAATAGGACTAGAAAGAGGAAGGATATATCGCGCGAGGTTTATGACCTTTTTGTTAGGGTATTCGTCTGCTATTGATCGGAGAAACCACGAAAAAAGTCTTATCATAACAGTCGAGCGCTAGAATCCTCCAGACAGCGACAGAACTTGGCCTAGCTATCAGGCTAACGTCGAAACTCCTGTTACCGTCGGAACTCGAACCCTCGCCCCGGTCAGAGGCCCTGCACTGACTCAGTTGATACCCCGAGCCACCTTTCCTGGTACATGTCTGTTGGTCATGTAGTTTGACACATCTACAGAATAAATATTGAAAAAAAAAACAATTATGCTGTGCCCCAGAAAAGTCTCTCCGCAGTAGCACAAGCGTATGGTGAGAGTGCTAGCAAGATAAATTATGTTCGTAGCACAATCTGCAGTTTGTAATAAATGAAAACGTCAATTGCTTACCGACAACATAACACATGCTGGAAGTGTTGGCCCTTTCACTTATTTCCCAGTGATCTGGTTTCTATGATAACAAATGCAAATTGTAATAGGAGTCCTTGAGTCAACTCGGTGCGGAGACACGCCCGAATCAACGGAATTTTTGTAGGTTCTGAAGATTTACACAATCAGTGAATGTCTGTGTTAGAATGTCTTTTTCTGAAAATCAATAAATAATATCGAATAAGATTGTTCTGAATTAATAATTCTGAACTGAATATTCAGGACTAAAACGCAAATAACTCGGAAAATCGCAATAAATCATGAGATTCATACATCAACCGGTAGTTTAAATTGTGTAAAACGTTTACTCTCATTCGCATTCTAAAAGGTGAACGAATCATGAAAAAACGTTCCTAATAATTAAACCTAATTCTCTTATTCTAGCGCACGTTACAATCGTAGTTTGAAACGTTTTCAGAGGATGATTTGCCAAGAAAACTGTACAGAGGGCCCTTTCCAATTACCTTCGCTTGGGGTCAGACGCGCGGCGTGTTCTGCATTCCCTGCCCACGTGGGCTGACGCGCGCTGCGCCTGCGTGCCCGGAGCAGACGGCCTCGGCGACACAATGGCGCGAGCGCCGCCTTTCTTGCGTGGCGTATCTGTCGTCCATAATGGCTGAGGACGGGGGGGGGGGATTTGGGCCAGACGATCGACGTTTGCGAGCGCCGTCATCTGTCAGTGTCCGCGATCCCTTAAATCCACGCGCGCGTCTGTCCCTCGTCATGTGCAGCCCGCTCGTTCTTGTGAGGGCTGTCTCTGATTCTTTTTAGCAGCGTTTTGCATTATTGCCCTCCGCGTTTGCCCCACAAGGCGGGCGCAAATAATTTTCTCCTGGGCATTTATTGGATCTGGTTTTTTGGTTAGATGTACTTCGTCTTTCAGTGGATGCTTGTCCAGCAACGCAAGTACGGTATTGATGTACCCTAGGAAAAACCACGCCTTTAAAAATATTTTACAAATATTTGACTGCATTTTCTATATTTTTATATAGGAGTTATATAATAGAATTGCCATTTTGAAGTAAAAAGAATCCAAGATAATAAAGTGAATGTCTTTGGAACAAAAACAGTATCACATGGGGAAGAATAGTTGTCGGGCTTTTATGGCGCGCATTGTGAGACTAAAGTCGAGGAAGGTACGCTTTTTTGTAGTTTCAGTAATTAAAGTGTTTGGTCTGATAACTACCGAAAAGATGACGTCCTACTTCCAATTCTCTTCGCAGAACGTCTAAAGCTCAAAGAGGCGTGTGAGGGAGCTGACACAGAGAGATTAGCCTTGCTGGCTAGCAGATCTGTCCGCTGACATCCGGAAGGTAATTACCCCATAGTATGTTTTAGAACTGTTACTGAAGTTTTAAAGCTTCAAAAATTGTTATTTTTCTAAAAATATAATGCAAGAGGGATGACAGAATTCTAAAAACCTTTTTGGGTGGTTACGTAGCTCATATGTGATTGCCACTCATGAGTTGGACACAATCTGCAGTTTCATATTTCGTTGAGTTTTTTAATTGTTAAGACACTACTTTCAGGTGTGTGTTTATATATTACACATTGTTTATTCTTTAACCCAATATTGTCTCATTTATTGCTGTTTCGTAAACGTTATTTTTTTTAAAACTAAAAATCCTAAATATTCCGATTTCGATGAGTTTTTCGTATTACAAATGTTGATACTGTAAAACTATGACAATAATACGACAGAAATAAGGAAAACATCTTTCACACAGCAATAAGGTCATTAAAAATTCAAGTGCAAGTTGTAGAACCACAATCTGTTCCCCATGATTCATCTTCCAAAACTCTCTTTGTGACTGAAGAACAGACGCCTTTCATATTGAAGGTGAAATCGGCCGAATTGGATTTTCTCTGAATTATATATACTTCAAATATGTTATTTTGTTTTGTCTTTGTCGTGAAAATGTTTAAACGAAGTACTTAAGACTGCCTGTACTTGTAATTATGTTGTGATCCGTCCTTATACAAATTTTTAGTTTGATGTGAATTAAATAATAAATCGATAAAAGAAATGAAAGAAAACTGTTAGCCATATTACTCTGAATTAAAGTTATTTTATTAGTTGATCTCAGGTGTGAAAGTACGTGCCTCAGAGCCTTCCAAACTTTACGAAACAAGTTAGTCTCATCGTCTTTCTCTATACTTGTATTGTCACGCACAGTTACTCCACAGATGGAGATCTCAAGATGTAATTTGCAATTTTTCGATCTTGTTCATTGTTACGTAACTTCTAGAGATGAGGTATTGATCCGTGTATATACATTTCGAAAATGATATTTAATTATGTGTAGAATATCCGGAGTTCTCGTTTCCTTTACAAGTGTATGTTAAACAAGATGTTTTATTGCACGAGAAAACAATAAAAATACAAAACAATTGCAAGACGTTGCAAAAACGCACATCTATGATGATAGATAAACTACTAACTTAGAGCGCCCACCTTCACGTCCTCGAAGTGGCCGTAGGTGTACAACCCATCTGCCAACGAGTACCGACGTTTGGTACTTGCGTGCTTCGCCCCAGTCTCTCTCGCCGCCCGACCCAGCGCTGCCTCAGTGCGAGGAAGGGGGGTGAGGAGGGGGCGGAGCGGGGAGGGGAGCCTGGAGCGAATTTTTACGCGTTAATACAATAAGGGCATAAATTTTCGATGAATATAGAGGAACATTTCCCTGCGGAGCGCTGTCCCGACGTCTGCTTCCAGCCATGCCCCGCCCCCTCCTTTCCTCGCACACCCTCCTCTCCTCTCCCTTCCCAAACCCCGCCCCTGCCCCTTCCCCACCGCCGCCCCGACCCCGCGCGGCGTCAGCACGCACGAGTGAGAACCAGGTCCGCGGTGCCGACAAAGAGGCGGGAGGGAATGTACGGGCCGGAGAGGGGAACTAAATGTGGCGAGTCAAAAGAGGAGATGAGCAAGGGCGGGGAGGGGCCGGGCGGCAGAAGGAATATTGGCGAGGACAATTGTGTGCAGTGTGAGTGTGGCGCAGTGGAAATGGTGCGGGAGGTGGAGATAGGTGGGATGCGTGTGGGTGCAGCGGTGTTCAGTGAGTGGGGTGTGAGTGGTGGAGGTGGGCGGTCGGATCGTGCGGGGAGGGTGGGTGGTGGGGCTGGGGTGGGGTGGGTGGCGTGTGCGGGGGAGTGTGGGGTGGGGATGGGAGTGGGTGGGTGGGTAAGGTGAAGTGAGGTGAGGTGTAGGTGGGGTGAGGTGGCTGGGTGGGTGGGTGATGTGCGGTGTGAGGTGGTTGGTGAGGTGGAGTGAGTGTGGGGGGGTGGGGTGGGGCTGAGGTGGGGTGAGGTGGGTGGGTGGGTGGGTGGGTGAGTGAGGTGGGGTGGGGTGGGGTGGGGTGGGGTGGGGTGGGGTGGGTGGGGTGGGGTGGGGGGGGTGGGGTGGGGTGGGTGGGGTGGGGTGGGTGGTGGGGTGGGGTGGGGTGGGTGGGGTGGGGTTGGGGTGGGGGTGGGGTTGGGGTGGGGTGGGTGAGGTGAGGTGAGGTGAGGTGAGGTTGAGGTGAGGTGAGGTGAAGGTTGAGGTGAGGTGAGGTGAGGTGAGGTGAGGTGAGGTGAGGTGAGTGAGGTGAGGTGAGGTGAAAGGTGAGGTTGAGGTAGGTGAGGTGAGGTGAGGTGAGGTGAGGTGAAGGTGAGGTGAGGTGGAAGTGAGGTGAGGTGAGGTGAGGTGAGGTGAGGTGAGGTGAGGAGGGGTGAGGAGGGTGAGGAGGGGTGAGGAGGGGGAGGAGGGGTGAGGAGAGGTGAGGAGAGGTGAAGTGAGGTGAGATGGGGTGAGGTTGGGGTGGAGATGGGGTGAGATGGGTGAGGTGGGTGCAGGTAGCTTGAGGGGACTTGAGGGTGGGCCGTGGGTGTAAGGGAGAGGCGGGGCAGAACCCAACAAACGAGACGGAACGGAGCGTGGCGGAATCAGACAACTGTTCTAGCCTCTGAATTGGTCAACGTCATCGGAGGTTCTGAGTAACGCCCAGGTAGGTTTAATAATAAGGACGTAATATTATTGTAAATGTTTGAGATGTGTAATTGTAATAAGAAATGTAAGCACAGAGTTTTCAATTTTTGATATGGTATATGAAATAGATCATAATGAAGTTTCGTTAAAACAGAAAAGAAGAAATGGTAGGGCAAAATTAGAAAGAAGTAGGAGGTAGTGAAAATAAATATGTAGAAGAGTAAACTTGGGTTAAAAAGAGGGGGCAAATGCACTAACAAGGGCGTGCAGAGATGGTTTGAAACAGGCAGCAAAAGCTTCAGAGCGCGCGAGAAAGGCTGATACGTTTACAAGAAGGTGGATAAACCTACATAGCATATACTACAACACTACAAATACTAAGTGTGAAACTAAGAAAGAGGAACCCAAACTGTAGAGACGGGAGGAGACGAAATAGGGAGCATACACGACAAGGACGGATTGGGACGAAAGAAACAATCTAGTCAAAAGGAATTGGAAACGAAATGATCTAGATGATATGTAACTACACAAATTGATGCAGAGAGTGTTAGAAACAGTTCAGAGAAAGCGACAGAAACTCTGCTTTCAAAGGAATTGGCGATTTGAGTACATGAGACTCGAGATGAAATGTTTATGGAAAAAGGTGAATATAAAATAAAACCTTCAGGTGATGGTGTCAAATGAAAGTGGCTTAGGAGTGTAAGAGTTTCAGAACCGCACCCCTGAGGTAAATCAAATGCTACGTAACAAAGTGGGAAGTAAGAGGAGGGAGAGAAACTGAAACTTTAACAGGGGGGGGGTTAGGGGACGCGAAGGAGAGGAGGTGGGAAGCACTCGAGAGCGAGCGAAGATGCCAGTTGAATGCGACTTGAGGGTTTCCGGGCCGAGGCAACTTGAGATAAGTCCGGCGCTGCGTAACAAAGCTGGAGGATAAAGACAACGGGCGGAGGCGGGAAGGTGGGAAGAGCTAATTGGGGAGCAGACGCCGCCTCCAGATGAGGCTGCGCAGAGCGATGGCGCGCGTGTGGCAATGCGAGGCGCGCGGGCGGGGGGCTCTCGCTGACGGAGGGCCGCTATTAATTTCAGTTTGCCAAGTGGACACAAATGCGCCCCCGCCGACTCCCGGGAGCGGCAGAAGACGAGGTCAAGTAAAAAGGGATTAATTTCACTCGGGGATCCGAGACGGAGAGTGAGAGCGCGCTCGAGAGTGCGACAGAGAAGGAGAGTGAGAGACTGTCTACGAACGCACCGAGGAAATAGAACGGCGGACAGCTATCAAAAGATACTACCGGAAGAGATAACAGAAGAGACCCGGGAGTCGGGAAATAGAATTTCGACACTCTTCTCGTTTCGCGTAAGGCACGTGATAAAGTAGTAATAAAAATTCCTTTGCGCTTCCTGGCAGTAACACTGCAGCTATCTGATAGGGGTGCCATTGACGTCACGTACACTTGCTTTATGTTCTTCGCTCTTACTGTTCCGGAAGTTACGCCCGTGCCGTATTCCGTGCATTGTCTTTTGACGACTTTCTCTCACGAAAAAAGTAACCGAGTATGTTTCTTTTTCCGCTCACGACCCTTCTTCATTGTACTCGGTATGTATATCTTATATATATATATATATATATATATATATATATATATATATATATATGCCTGGTCATCTGTCAGATAAATTTTTCTCCCTTCTTACGCTAAATATCTTGATATGTCGTAAGATTATACTTGGAATCTTGAGAACACATCCATTATTCAAAGTTGTTTGACAAAATTGCGAGTTATTAGATCATTATGTAAAAGTTGCGGAAAGAAACGGTAAGTTTAAAAGTACTTGGTCATGCTTTGAATGTATTACGTGATGAGGGAAGTCGTTCTCGCTTTTCCAAGTTTAGCAGAATGCTGTAATATCAAAAAATCATTTAGGAAGTACTTACAGTTCGGAAGAATCAATTGGTTTAAATATTGAGAAAAAACGAGTGGTCCTTTGATATTGATGGATTGTGTCACCAAATTTTTGAGAGAGAGAGAGAATAGAAACAATTATTCACACCAAAAAAAGGATATCCTAAATCAAAACAATATCCCTCACGACTCTTTTGAGGCGAACGTGAATTTGATTCACTTCCTAGAAAATTAATCCGTAATACAAATGAAGTTTTTAATAGAACTTCCGTTTCAAATAAGGCAACGCCTCAGAGAAGATACGGGAGCCTACGAGGAAAATCTTCTTAATTGTGCAAAGGTACCTTTCACAGAACCTTTGGCTCTTTTTTCATTTGCCTATAATAACGTGGAGCTTATCGCAAGCAAATATTCGAGGAAAAAGCTAACGTATGTAGTACAACGAGAAAAGAAAAGTTAATAAAATTGGACAATTTTTGACTTTATCTTGAAGTTCAAGGTATACTCGCAGTGTGCTGTACTAATATTTAAGAAATACTATAATTTACGAAGACATTTTGCCGACACATGCGTACAGTAAAATACATATTTCAAAAACATAAATGATGAGATTCTGTTAACGAATACCACTTGCTATAGCCAAGCAAGTCTACTGGGACTCCTAGACCGGGAGGTTCGAAATTCAGCTGTTGATAATGGACGTTCCGAGACCAGCTGAATATTTATGACGGAATACCGGCACAGTCTACAGGCGAGAAGAATTCTAAGGGTATGCTGCTCTCATTGCCTATTAATTCCAGGAAATTGCCATTGCAGATCCCTAAACAACGGTCTACTTGGGCGACTTCTCCATCATTGTTCCCTTCCATATCAGTGTACAAACACGTTCATTCGTAATAATACACAGCAGAAGTCAGAAAACCATTTTGGTTTGGTAGGCATATCTACGATATATTCGTTTTAGGGATGGATTGTAGAACAAAACCTCATGTGTCATAAATGGCGAGTATTCCAAGTATCTAAAATGTTTAGTGAACAAATAGAATTACGCTAAGTAGAAAATATAATAATATTTGCTAAAACATTCAAAACAACAATTTAATACAATACTAAATACTAAAATACTTAATCAAACGAAGGAGTTGAAATAGAATAGATAAATTAACACGACATTCTGCGTTTTGAAAAGACAGATATTGTGTCTTGATATTGTCTTGACTTGATATTGTCTTGTGTCTTGTGTATTGTGTCTCTTTTATTTCTTCCTCACCTAAATACTCGCAGTGTGCCAGTCAACCCTTCCTACTACATGTAAGACAATCTCAAAGTTATGAAATTAAACGATAGAGTTTTCAGCGCAGGAACTAATAACAAGAAATCCCCCAAACAATACTCACGCTAATTTTCTCATGTGTCACCAATTACACATGTCATATATTACACACAATCACTGTTTCGGCCTGAGGTGGCAGTAGTTGGCGCACACTGCCAGCTAGTGCATGGGAGCTCCAGTGCACTTGCTAGTGCGTCCGTTCGATCGGCCATGGTGACGTAATCCCACCCCCAAAGGAAACTAAAACTAAAAATAAAATATCTTTTATTTATGATGGTAAGTAATAAATTTATGCTGGCCGGCCTATTTGTTTAACAAAGTAAGTTCAAATTCGCAAAGGCAGTTTTGCAAAAACCTTCGCAGGCATATGTTTATTACATTCTCGTCTTACTATATTTTAACTCATTCATGAGAGCATTTTGTAGTGCTGATCCACTTTGTCGAAAATCGCGTTAATTAAAAATTTTATATTACACACAATCACAAAGTAATTACCTGAAGTAATTACTTTTGGAGGTTATGAATGGAGACTTATATTTGATGTAGAAAGAAAGAAAAATGTAAGCGCTGAAGTTACCCTTATCTATTTCAATATTCACAAATATGAAATTGAAAATCATTGGAGACACTAAATTTAAAATGAACACTTTTGTTAGCAACAAACCAATCTCTATTTTCGAACACAAATTTAATTGTTCAATTCAAATTTACAACTACTTCCGTTAATTTACAGAGGTAATAAATAGTTGTGTGTTTGACTAGAGACTGGCGCGAATATACTTTAAGGCAACCGGACTGAGGAGCCGGGCGCGGTAGCGGCGGCGTAGGTGTCACCGGCGGGTCGGCGGGGGCGGCGACGGCGGCAGAAGCGGCGCTCGGCAGATAGAGACACCGCGGGCGGAGGGCGGGCGTCGCGTCGCGTCGTGTCGCGTCGGCACGCCAGGAATCCATCCCCCTGCCCTGCCCTGCAGCCACCCCGCCCTGCCGACGCCCTGCCCGCGCCCCCCCCGCCCCGCCCGCCCGCCCGCCCCGGCCCAACCCCGCCCCGCCCCGCCCTCGCACGGTGCGTCCGGATTCGCCAGCTCATATTCAAGCGGCATAAACTCACAATGAAGATTAGAGGAAAGTGGCACAACTAATTTCTTGTAAGAGTGGAAACGCAGAAAAATATTCACTTATAAAATTAAGTTGTTACAAAATATTACATTAATTAAACACTACTACAGATTGTCGTCTGCAATCTTATTACTGGGTTAAAAAATAAAAGAAGACTGAAATGGTATCCTCGTTTACGGGAAACATCAGATTGATTATTTGCCTCAATTTAAAATGCAATAATTAAGATTAGGGATTAAAGGCCCAAGATCGCAAAGATACGAGTACGGGAGAAAAAATATGAACAATAAAAGGCATGAGATTTAGGCTAGAAAAACAGTATAATACACACTAGACAGTACATAGGAAGGACATACTGATTTTGAAAATAATGCGAAGTAATAACAATATCAGATTTCAATAAATGTTCAGAGCAATGATAAAAGTTCATATTGAAAGGAATGGAAAAATAGAGGTAATAAAGGTGAAAAAATGATGCTTGGTTTTAGTATATAGATATAACCCAACCTTCAAAACATGGAATTTATAGTGTACGTCATTTTGCACAAAAAATCGATGTAACTGGTAAGACACCGATAATAAAAATGACTTCAAACTAATAAACGTAATTTCTGACATTTGAATTTCCAACAGGCATTCATCTAAACTTTATGCTATAACATTTTTGAAATTTTCGGAGAACTACGGTGCTTTATTAATTAATTGTCAGGGAGTTCTGATATACTCACTGTTTTTATTAGAGAATTTCGGATAGTGGAATGTTGTCAAACGGATTGCATAATAACATTTTAATCAAATTGGTGTATTGCAATGTTGAGTTATTAAGAAATATTATAATTATAAATTATTATAATAAGAAATACTTAATTAAAATTTAGGAGTCAATATTTAAATAAATCGTAGTTTCAAATTTACATTTTGAAGCCAGTAATATTCAGGGTAAGTAACATGTTGGATATTACGTTGACTAGCAAAAGCTTAAAAGTTCAAATGTAATTGAACAACATGTAATTGAATGACAAAAGATCTGGCTTGTTCATCACCCACTATGTTCTCCTTGCTAAATCCAAATGTTAAGTACATGACGAAGAACTATTACATTTCTAGATAACAGACCTCTTCAAACACATACAGTGATGGTAAATTCCTGCTTGTTGCTGACTCATTTCATTGCGTCATTTCCTCGTCGGGGAGCGCTTGTTCGCTGTTGGCCTCTTCTCCCATTTTTCCTCCGAATTGCCACGGCACCCGTTCCGTGCCCAAACTCAGAAAGGAGCCACGACAAATTTGGTTAATCCGTCGCCGACTCCCTGCGCGGGGAGCAGCCGAGCAGAGGGGAAGGGTGGAACGGGGTCGGAGAGGGAGGGGAGGGGGAGGGCGGGTCCCGAGCACAGGAAACACGCGCGCAAAAAGAATTAAAAAGACGGGGAAGAAGCGCTGTGGTCAGGGGGGATGGGCCGCGTTGCGTAAATCAGGGCCGACCTGCACTCCCGCTCGCCCGTCCTCCCTGCCTGTCAGCCCCTCCCTTCCGCCCGCGCGACCTCGCACGCCCTCATCCGTGCACACTTCTCCTCTTATTCGCTTGCCCTCTTATTCGCTTGCCCTCTTATTCGCTTGCCCTCTTATTCGCTTGCCCTCTTATTCGCTTCTCCTCTTATTTGCTTGTCCTCTTATTCGCTTCCCTCAGAGACTCCAACGTCCTTGTTTTCTGCCCTATTCTGTTCCTAACAGGCTTTATCGCCGTAATCGAAACCAGTTGGTTGTTATTCCCACATCTGTCTGCCTCAACGTGGTATTAATCATCTTAACCTACTTCTTCCAGACTATGCACTAGCTGGCTCTTTTCTGTCTATTGTATCTCTACTCGTATTCACATGTAATCTGTTTCCCAACACTTCATCTCAGATAATTGATTTACATAAACAATGATTTACATAAACAAAATTTAAAGTTTAGTTTTTCAGTTTCCTTCGTGCAGTGAGATTGATTCATTGTTTTGTGATTCCGGGCACGTCTATTACCAGGGTCATTAGTCCTTTAAGAGTAATGCATGGTTTTTTGCTCAGGAGGGGGCGGAGATGTTTCCCTCGCTGCATAGCGAGATTCGACGCCGACCTACCGTCGTCTAGCGGGATTTCCCCAAACCAGGTATCTCCCACCCGCGGGGCACCGCCTCAGCCGGGACAAGCTCAGAGTTCCCGACCGTTCTCTCGGCATGTGTACTTGAGTAATGCGAGTTAGGGTAAGTATGTGTGTATAATGGGAGAGGGTACGACAGGGAAGAGGTAAGAAAGATGGCGCGCGATCCGTGACCCGTTTGGTAAGGTACTGCTCCGGCATTCGCCTGGTGTTGATTGGAGAAACCACGGAAAACTACCAGAGCGCTATAATTCTCCTCCAGACAACGGCTGAATTTGACCTAGCTAACTAGCCAGTGTCGAAAATTCTGCCACCGACGGGACTTGAACCTAGGACCTCCCGATCTTCGAAACTGCAGTTGTGTAATGAGTGTCGAAACACAAACGAAATCAATATATTGTTTGTTTGCTTATCAAATGTACACATTCTTCAGTTTAAGTTAATTTAATTTTCTATTACCTTTTTATACGTGCAATGCGCTTTAACTCACGCATACTACTTGGGCCTCGCCTGAGACCTAATCCTATTGCGATGTAAGTTAAAAAAAACACTTCCTTAATTATTCTCTTCCTTCCACGTCCTTTTCATTTTATAAACAGCAGTTTGAACGTTTACTGCCATGGTAGTTCCCTTCAACTAATTTATTGGTTTTCTTCACGATTTATTTTCCTTTTCTACAACTTACCACAATTTTTCAACAATGAAAGATCATTGGCACCCGTCATCTTTCTTTTTTCTCGTTAGTATTCAGTAATAGTTCACTTTCATTCCTCATATTCTGGTTTCTCACGTCATTCTCCACCCGCTGCTTTCGTCCTCTTCTGCCCCACTCCCTCCCTCGGCTGACTTTCTTGGCGTCTTTCTCCTTCAGTCCACCGTGCCAACGCGTTTTCACAACCTGTTCCCCCGCGGGCCCACCCTGCGCTTTCCCTGTTTCCCGGCGGCAGAGCCACCTCCGCGCCAGTGCCACGGGCGCGGCGCGGCGCAGCGGCGGAGACTACGCGGCGACGCGGACAAATGGCCCATTTGCAATAAATCTCGCTCGCGGCAGCCCGCGGCCGCCGCGCCGCGCCGGGCGCGTTAACTCACTACGGCGGCAGAGGCGGCGGCGGCTGGCGGCGACGGGCAGAGGAGGCGGGGGTGGGAATGGCGGAAGTGGCCGCGGTCGCGATCGTGTTGGTGGTGGGGATGGAGGAGAGTAGGATGAGGACGAGGAAGAAGGGAAGGAGAATGGAGGAGGTGAAGGAACAGGGGGAGGGGGAGAAGGAAGAGGGGGAGAAGGAAGAGGGGGAAGAGGAAGACATTGACGAGGAAGACAAGGACGAGGAGGACAAGGACGAGGAGGACAAGGACGAGGAGGACAAGGACGAGGAGGACAAGGACGAGGAAGACAAGGACGAGGAGACCAAGGACGAGGAAGACAAGGACGAGGAATACGAGGAAGACAAGGACGAGGAAGACAAGGACGAGGAAGACAAGGACGAGGAAGACAAGGGACGAGGAAGACAAGGACCCAAGGACGAGGACAAGGGCGAGGAAGCGAAGGACGAGAAGCAAGGACGAGGGAAGACAAGAGACCGAGGAAGACACAAGGGAAGGCGCAAGGAAGACAAGGACGAGGAAGACAAGGACGAGGAAGACAAGGACGAGAAAGACAAGGACGAGGAAGACAAGGACGAGGACAGGACAAAGGACGAGGAGACAAGGACGAGGAAGACAAGGACGAGGAAAGACAAGGACGAGGAGAGACAAGGAGAGGAGACAAGACGAGGAAGACAAGGACGAGGAAGACAAGGACGAGGAAGAAAGGATGGGGAAGATAAGGATGAGGAGCAGAGAAAGAGGGGAGGAGGAGGAGAAGGTGGAGGAAGCAAAGGAGTACGAGGAGGAAAATAAAAGGAGAAAGAGCAAGAGAATGAGAGGGAGGAGATATGCGACTGTTCCATGGGATGTGGCTGAAGGCGGAAGGTGAGACACACCCAGAGTTCGCAGCAGGGCTTCCAGAACGAAGGGAAGGGGCTCGGGTGCAGGCGACAAATAGCAAATGGCGAGTATGCTCGTGCGTAGAAAGTCGACCTCGACGAAGTTCTGACTCAAGCAACAGTAATACAGAATAATCAAGAATTTATTTCTACATTTTATACTTATTATGATATATACTTTAAAATAGAGAATAGAATTGGTTATGCCATTTTCTTTACATTGCTTTGATTGAACTGGGTTAATTAATTGTCCGTGCAAAGTAGAAAACAGCCATAGAGGAAGTCGGGCGAGAGAGTAGTAAATAACAGCTATAGTAACAAATATTTCTTACGATTAATGTAAAATAAAAAAGGTGAAAATGTTCTTTGAGTTTGAAAAAATCTGTTGGTACTCCTTTATACAATAACAATAAAAGAAACTAAGTAATGAATATTACTAATATCGCAATTGTATTAATGCAGAGAAATGATGTTTCAGAGTTAAGCGAGCGTTGAGGTTTTGTTACAAATGGTGCCTAGCAGTTTCTGCGGTTGCAGGTGTGTGTGGCATGTTAGTAAACGAAATAACGTGTAACAGACGTATGATGGATGCCGCGACATGTTAAACAGGCGGACCAGGAAAGGAACAACAAGGGGTCTCATTTCCAATGCGGTTAGAGGAAAACGGGTACAGACGTAAAGAGAAATATAGAGAAAGTTGCGAAACACTATTAGTACGAAGGCGTGAAATGGAGAGAATTAGTATTCTGCAGAGGTAGGAAATAAGTTATATCCAGAACACAAAATAGGTAAATTAGTTACAAAAAATGAATTAAAAGGTTTAGATGCGGATGAGGAAGAAATGAAGAAGAAATAATTGAATATAGAAACAGGAGCACTGAATAAATATATTATGAATAAGCGCAATTTTAGTTGGATGAGCATGCCAATGCACTGAGCATAAACTGTATAAAGACTCCTGATTTTCATTGAGACCTAATATTGACAATGTCATTTGTGCTATTTCGTGGCTTAGACCTAATTAAACCAATTAGATTTCAATACAATAATTTTTAGGCGACCAAATGTCTACTTTCCTTTCCTTTTGAAAGCTTTCACTTAAAGTAATTGTATTGCTTATTTTACTTCACATTGCACAACAGACAATCTCAATGACTATCCTGTTTATATATAACCTAAGCACTTCTAACACTGTTCAATTTGACTCGGAAAGCATTCACGATAGACTTCTCCCCTTTAATGTTATACAATTGCAACAAATGTATCCACAATCTATAAGGGATGTGAATGCATAACACCAGCAAATGATAGGTGCGAACAAATTATCGAGAACAGCAGAAAACTGTGAGCAATGCACGGCACACGTCAGTGTGATAAACTAGCAATTCGAAATTGACAAGGGATAGCGCATGTTCAAAATTCATAAGCTAGCACTCAATTTGGAGAAGGAGCATGATCCGCGATCGCCAACCAAATTTGCAAATCACTTAATATAAATTCATAGACCGCTTTTAGACGTTACCTAAATTACAATGCTTTAGAAGTGTGAAACTTCTGTTCTTGAGACAGAGTAAGTCAGTACGCGAGTCATAGGACCATAAAAAATAAATATCTTATTTTATGGCTAAATGACCTGTCAGAAACATGATTCTCTTAATTTGTCCGAAAAATACGTATCATTGTGAATATCGCAACTGGATTATCTCATCGGCACCCAAAAAATTGTCGAGCAAAATTAGACCAAAGTGCTCGATTTTTGGAGAAATTCCCACTAGGATTATTTTTTTTCAAATAAATATAACAGTTTATTATTCTGTTTTAGATGATGTATTGTAAACGACGAATGAAATGGGTTATTTATTTCAGATACAGGTTAATAACACACAACTGAGCACTCAAGGTAGAGCACTTCGGGCTTCGGGAAGCTTTGAAGCATCACTTCTAACGCTAGTAGCATCCACGAACCTTAATTAAAATTATTAAAACTATTACAATTAATTTTAAATAAAGTAACTGTACAAATGAGAAAGAGAAATCTTATAAAACGCATATCTACCTACTGTGCCCTCCACATTCCAGATTCCCATAGCTAACGTATGTACACCATGCGTGTGCGTGTACGGAAGACAAACGGGGTGGGGTGGGCGCGGGCGGGAGGTGGGCGTGGCTCTGACTCGCGGCGGGCGTGGGGGGGGAGGGCGAGGGCGCGCGCCAAAGAATTAGCTCTCAGTGGGAGCCCGGAAGCGGCGCACCTGGGAGGCGCGGGCCCAATTTGTCTTACTTACTCGCGCCCGCGCCCCTCGCCCGACCCACGACCCACTACGCCTGGCCCGCCCCTGCCGCCCCGCCCGCCCCCGCACGCCCACGCCCCGCCCCGCCCCGACCCCCGCCCCCGCCTCCCCGCCCCCACCGGCGCGCCACCCCCGCGGCCCCCGCCTGGGAAAGTGCCGGTGGCCGACGCCCCTGCCTGGACGCAACCCGCACATCACGCTGGATCGCCCAAGAAACTATTCCTCCTTCAACAACCGACCAATCTTCTTGATGCTCGGCCTCTGAAAGTCGCTGCTCGTCGTGTCCCAGCCAGGAACAATAGCAGCGGTCTCTCACATGATGCAATTTCCCCCTTTTGCCCTCAACTGGGAGCGAATATGTGAATAGTATAGTGCTAAATTGAATTAATGTACTGAAAAAATACAGGTTCTAAAACAAATTCAAACTAAACTGAGATAGCCAAATTGGTGCTTATATGCATCTAAACAAATGATAAAAATGTACAAATTCAATAAGCAAAAGTCTCCCAAATGAAACAAAAATATTTTTTCTGGCCAAACCAAAACGCTGATAATGTGATAAACATTGTCGATGACTTTATTTCATACAAAGTTTTAAAAAGATAGAATAGTTTTTTGTATTTTTTATTACGACAATTATCGTCATAATAAAACACTTTCTTTGTATTAATCGTAAAACAAAATCAATTTTGCCTTAATCGAATCCAATCTAACAACTCAATATAACCTAACTTATTAAATTAACAAAATATATTAGAAACAGAAATATATTCATTTCTTTTGATATTCATTAAATTTATATTACTATTCATTTCTAAGATTGTTTTACACAAACGTTTTAGTTACGATAGCAACATTTCTCGTTTTTCAAACATAACCAGTGACCTAACTGAATATTACGGCATCATTACAGAACCATAATAGCTAACAGGTAACTGATTACAAAAACTTTGTTCTGGTTTAAATATAGTTCATACGCAAATTAGTTTAGTTTCTACCTTTTTGTTATATTTATTAGAATATTTGACGTAGAAAAGTTTTATGGCGTCGACATTTTCATTTCTTCATTCATTTCATTTTTGAAGCCTTTTGAAATTACCTCTTAAAATTTCATGTATCTAATCTGCCTGTAGAACCATTATCTCGTTTTCTTTTCCTCAAGGGATTTAAAAACGGTGACGTTATGAATTTTTTAGAGCGTCTTTATTACGTCATAATGCCATTGTTCATGTCGACGGAGATGTTAGGGATTGCGGATATTTCGCATTTTTAATAACACATGGGAATTTTATCGACCATTACACAGAACTAATTGGCTTCAAATGGATCTAAAAACATGTAATAACCTGTGAAGAGTCTAGTCGG
Source organism: Gryllus bimaculatus (assembly GCA_017312745.1). Lineage (NCBI taxonomy): Eukaryota > Metazoa > Arthropoda > Insecta > Orthoptera > Gryllidae > Gryllus > Gryllus bimaculatus. Next base: position 669,005 of record BOPP01000300.1, on the reverse strand, counting down.
CTCCTCTTATTACCATCTGTATCATGGATGAGAGAACTAGGGGATGAAAATTCAATTCAAATAACCAGTAATATTTTAATCGAAAATTCCTTACAAGCAACATATGATTACTGATTAAGATAGAAAAAACTTTCATTTTGAAACATTTTTCCCCTTCGTCGTCAACCATACATACGTTTATCCTCGAGTCTCTCATACATTTTTGAAAATAAGTTGTAATGCACTTTTAAGAAAATTCAAATGTTAATATGCAAAATAATCGAAATAAAAGGAAATTGTAACTCATCGGAAGATATTTGATGAACCTTCTCACTTACAAGAAAGCATCTGAGAAGCCTATAAATCGATACATCTTGGAACAATCTTTACGATGTCTCCATTAGTTTGACCGTTATTTCAACAGAGATGGAGCACACTCGAAAGAATATAGTTATTACGTAAAAATGTATTTCTACATTTCACAACCTTATAAGAAAGTTCAAGTATGTTCTTGAACAACCGTACTTACTGTAGGTAACGGCAATTTCAGTATTAACAGTGTACTGAAAGTCTAGTGCCATATGAGCACAGTTTAACTGCATGTTCAACGGCACTTAATTGCAACCTAATTAAGTTTTCTTAAAAAAACTAGAATCTGAAAACATATTATAAATATCGTGTAATTGATAATTCTGGACAGCATTATTTAATCGCCCAGAACTTTTACCTCCATTTGCTACATCATAATTGTAATGAGAGAGCACTACGTAAGAATTCAACCATGCCAAATCTGGTAGTCTTCATTAGTTTATGATAAAAAAACAGATGAAATATTATGGACACGAACGGATATCCAAAATGCCTGATTGATTGTTAGTGAACTATTAAGATCATTCGTCCCGCGTTAAGTGTAGTGTATGTTTTTGCTCTGGAGGTGGCGGTGATATTTCCCTCGCTGTATGGCGAGATCCGGCGCCGAACTATCGTCGGCAAGCGGGAATTTCCACAGTAAAGTATCTCCCGACAGTGGGGCATTGCCCCAGCGCGGACAACTTCTAAGCTCCCGACCGGTCTCCCGGCATGTATGATAGTGTAGTGAATGTTAGTGTAAGTGCATGTACGGTGTGAGGATAGGGGTAGGAAAGAGCGGCGCGGGGTCACTGACCCGCTTGTTAGGGTACTGCTGCGGCATTCGCCTGGTATAAATAGGAGAAACCACGGAAACTACGATCAGAGCAGCCGGCCGCTAGGATTCTCCTCCAGTCAGCTGAGAAGCTAGTGCGATGACGTAACCACTTTCAGGACTCGATACTAATACCTCCCGGTCAGAAATGCATGCAGCCCGTGGGTCGGTAGTTGAACAACTCTGAGCTAGACATCGACGCACCGACTTTGGTAACAATCTCTGTGGTGATGAAAGTCGAGTGTTATATTGTTTTATATGGATGATTTTAAAGTATTTGTTAAAAATGAAGCGACTCTCCCAAATGCTGCCTATTATCAATAATTTTAGCAATGACATCTGGATGAAATTTGGTCTTAAGTGTGCACAACTCAATTTAAAGAGAATAAAAATGGCACGTCAAATGACATTGAAGTTGAAATGCACACTGTGATTCAAGATCTTTAGCCAGAGAAAACGTACAAATATCTTAGCACTGAAGAATGAAAGACCATCTCGAACGACACCGAGGAAGAGAGAATTTCCAGGGAGAATTACAGAAGAGGGAGACTTGTCCTGAAGTGTGCACTGGACTCCAGGAATAAAATATTTGCAATAAGTAGTTTGGCAATGTCTGTATCCGAGTACAGTTTTGGACTCCTGGAATGGACTGAGCAAGAAATTCTAATCATGCACCTAAGAAATAGGAAACTGCTTACAATGTACCATGTCGCCCACTCTCGAGCTGATGTACATACACTATGTTCCACGAAAGGAAGGAAGATAAGGCGAAGAACAATTTGAAGCTCCCTCCACAATGCAATATTCGGCAAAAGTTTGCAATAGTAGGGATGGGATTTATATTTACACTAGGATGTCCCACTAAGACGGCAGATTATTAAATCTGACCGAAGAATAAGAAACAGAGACATTGTTACTGCAGCAAGAAGCATGGCGAAGAAAACTATGCAAAACACGCAGTATAACACGGATACTGAACTTCTGATGCTACTAAACATGAAATGTGAGGCACAAAGAAAGTAAAAGAAATCGTGGAGAGACAATCCACTTCATAGAGAGTATCTAAAAAGAATGGACAAGGTGCAAATCAATAAACATCAATCATTTATGTCGTTTAAAAGAGTAAGAATGAATCGCGAATCGGAAGCAGTTGTAACAGCTGCCCAAGATCAGGCATTGAGTACTTATTATGATATAACGATTCTCAAAATTTTCCAAGATGATAAATGCCGCATCTTCCAGGAGCAAGTAGAGACCGTTGAACATATTGTCCCTGCTTGTCAAATTCCGAAAAAGACAGAATACGTGTAAAAACACGGTTTTGTGTGTAGCTACCTGCACTGGTAGATCTGTACCAACCTCGAAGTTCCAAAGACATGTTCCAAGTGATACAAACACTCACCTAAACCGGTGACGTCTGTTTGACTGACTGCATCATACTGTTCAACCAACACATTTAAACTGAACGCTCGTTTGCGGCAGAAAACAGATATTGTTATCCGACATTTGGAGAAAAAAGGCTTTATTTATAGATGTGACTGTACTGTGCTCTAAAAACCGCGTAACCAAGAAGGCTGAAAAACGTCGTAAATACAAGAGTTTGGAAATCGAGATCAGCCAAATGTGAAGTGTAAAGGCCCAGGACGTCTCGATAGTTATCGGAGTTTTGGAATGATTCCGCACAATTTGTGTAAGAACTTGGCTAAATCCTCAGGCTATTCAAAAAACAGGGAAGTGCAAGGCATTGCTTTCTTGGGAACAGCCCACAATTTGAGCAAAGAATTGTAGAGGCACGGACTGTCCCTCTATCTGCTCCATAGAAAACTGGTTGCAACTTGGACTTTATTCATATTCAACAGACTGATAACATCTTTCATCATGAAGCAGATGAATAATAATAATAATAATAATAATGATAAGAATAAGTATAATAACCCAGGTAAAGCCGATCCGGACAGTCGAATCGCTAAGGCATTAGTGCCGTGGCGATTTTGGACAGAAGGATCGCGGGTGCGAGTCCCGCCACGGGCATAGGTGTTTGTGAATGTCTGTGTGACCATTCACCGTTCATTATCATTCCATCTTCCATTCCTATAGGACTAGCAACCCTGGGGTATAAAAATTGTATTCAGCATAATGCTGATCCCTCGAAAAGGAGTTACATTTGCTCGCCATGGGATAATTGCTTCTGAGCCTCCCTAAGTGCAGGTGTATGCGTAGACTGCCAATTCGCAACCCCCCAAAAGTTGATAAGAACTGAAAAATATTCAGAGAAATACATGGTTATAGATCTGGTAAATCGGCTGTAGTTAATTAATGGGTTGCGCAAGAAGCAAAGAATGTTCATGTACTCGTAGATTCGACCATAGAACAATTACAGTCACTTCGCGTGGGATAAACTTCGTCAATACATTTTTGAAGACCTTGTTAGTTACATATGATCAAATTATCTCTGCAGATTCAGAGAAATAATTACCAACAACGGGATATCTACATCAAAATTTAATGGAAAAATACATCTTAAAGATATCAATAACTAAATCTTAAACCCTGGCTTTCTTAGGTCCAAACCAGGTGTAAAATAGTTCTTGACAATCTATTTGTAGAAAAGTGACCCTCTGCATTTGTTTTATTATATTAATTTGTCATATTTACACAAACAAGCTATAGATACCAAATCAGGTATATTTCAACAAATGTCTGGAACCAACAAAACAACAAAAGAGACCCGACGACGGATTCTATTAAAATTCTATATACAAAACTTGTCATTTTGTTAATATACAAGTGCAAAAATTAATCTTTCAGTAAAATATTCAAGAAAAAAATTAAGGCTTGTGAAACGAGGTTCGTATAATACGTTGCGGATTTCACCTTACTAGAACTTCAATGAAATGAAGAGTTATGCAAACTATCATCCATTTTTCAGAAAGTGTTGAAAGATTAAGGTTGGTAATTGGTGCATACCACTAGAATGGAGGATGTTAGATTGCCAAAGCAAATATTGAAAAATGAGCCAGCAGGAACTAGAAATGTTGGGAATTCAAGAATAAGATGGAGCGGCAACTTACACCGAGTCCGGTAGATGCGCGAACACGTAATGGTAGAAGAAAAAAAAGAAGAAGAAACGGAAATCCATACCCAGACATTGTACGTAACAAAATAAACAGACTTGATAAAGATATGGCAATACAAGTGGGTATATTATAAAAACATAAAAATATGAAATACTGGAAGTGAATGCTCTAATATAAAGACAATAAACAGTTTTTCTTGGCAAAAATGTTTTTCGTCATAAATGAAGTTGATAAACAGTACAGAAATTCATTCATAGTCAGTTGAATTGAATGTCATTCATATTCAGTTGAATTGCGTATTTGAAATTATGAATTTCGGACTTTTCATTGCGGCCACCTCATATCCCCGCCCCGCCTCCTTTCTCGCATCTGCTATTTCAGCTCATTCACCTATAGCATTTTCACCTCTCAAGTCCCTCACCTTCACTCCATTGCAAGCCTCAGTTTCTCAACCGCCCCTCCCCTCTGGTCCCACGTTTCCCCCGCCGCCACCGCTCCCGCTCTTCGTGGCCCCACAATCCGTAGACGCCCGCAGCTGTCCTGGCCGCCCCTTAATTAAAACGTTGGTAGCCGCGCGTCGAGGCGCGGTGGATGGGCCGGCGAGTGCATGGCGGGGGACGGCTCTCGGCGTGGAATGCCGTCAGGATAATTGCGCCTCAGTTTCTCGCAAGCTGGCTTCGCCTCCACCTTCTCAGCCCCACCGCACAAGCGCTGTCGGTCCGCCACACCCGCCCTCACATCCTCCCCGTCCCGCCCGCCCTTCGCTCTCCACGCTTTTGCGCCTCGCTCCTCCGCCTCCACCTTCTCCGTCGCCTCCGCCATCGCCCTCGCCTCCACCTCCACTCCCTCCGCCATCGGCCCTCGCTCCCACCTGCCTGTTTCGCCCTCGCTAGCACCCCGCTTCTTAGCCTGCCTTCGCCAACCGACTCAATGATCTCCATACGACGCACCTCCGGCGCGCTGTCAGTCTCGCTGCCATTGCTGCCTTTTACCCACTCTGCACACACAGCACGCCCCTACCCTTCCTCCGTTACCGCTACCCGGCACCAGTGACAGATTCCTCGGGACGCGCTGTTAATTAGCGCCCTAGCGCCGTGCGCGCCGCCGCCGGCCGCCGCGCCAATCTTCGCGCCTCGTCTCCAGGAAACCGGCGACCGCCCGGCGGCCGGCGCCGCCGGCTGCCGCCCGCCGACTGTGCGCGTGGGCGCGACAAAGGGCCACGCGCTCCGCGGGGCGGGAAGGAGGGGATGGCGCTCCTGGCTGAACTGGAATGGGGCGACGATCGAACGGCGTCGCAACACAACCAGCGAAGCAAAGGGGAATAAGCACGCTCGGTAATGAAAGAGAAACAGAACTAGTTGTTTAAGTAGGTGGTGAACGAAGAGACATAGTTGATTATGTGGGAGGTGATGTATCCGAGGTAAGATTAATACTATAATGCTATTATTCGATTATTTATTATTATTATTTTATTATTAGTATTATTATTGTCTTACTTATCACAGCATCTACTGGTCCGTAATGTCAACCACACACAGGTATGATGACAAGGTGTGTGGTTGCTTTACTGAATGTCAGATGGCTTCTGACAATACGGCATGTATTCAAAATAAACTGTTTTTGTTATTACATACATTCCTGGATCAAGTGAAGACACTCCAGTGTCGAAGTGTCATTTTCGGGATACTCCCGGTAGCTGATTATTATTATAGGCATATTATTATTATAGGCAACAGTTCCAATGAGTTTGTCTGTTCGACATGTCTGTCAGTGATAATGGAACGATCCCAGTAGAAGTGTGTGTCACTACTTTCAAGCCATTCTGAGGCACATATTATAATACGGCACGGAAGTGGCGAGTAAGCCGTTTCTAACGGCCAATATGGTGTAACGTGCTCTCGCCACTCTGATATGCGATGCCTCTTGTGCTGAATCTTTTTGTATTCCGGACTGTGTCGTTGGCATGCTAAAACATCCATCAACTTCTGCTTGCACGTGTTTTGGCAGTAGTTTCTTTTGCCTGCAAGCTCGTCCAACAATCTGCTTCTCTTTTTAGGAAAATCATATCATGAGTTCGGTTTATTATGTAATGGAGATACTTCTCTTCGAACTGTGTCTATTTCTGTAGTTCGCCCATGTGTTGGAGCAGGCCCACGTTCACTTCTGCGAGTCCTAGAGATTTTAGTGTAATCTTATGAAAGGCGTCTCTCGTTACGTCCGCAATTCAGATGAGGTCCCCGCTGGGCCCTGGAGCGTCCGCGGTTTCGCCACAGATAGCTTGTAGCACGGCTTGGGCGTTATTTAGTGCGGTAGTTATGGCACTGCGACATATTGTTTTATTCTCAAGCTCGTTGAGGCGCTTTTATCTGCACTTGCTCATGCCACAATTATAAATTATTTATTGGTCAGCACGTTTTAACACAGGATTATTCTCACTTTTTGCAGATTGGTATTATGGAGGATTCTGCTAGTAATATTGACATCATTTTGGAATGGTGTCATTAATGCCCAGTTAATTCCTCCTCTCTTTTGCAACAAACGCAAGATTATAATGTCAGTTTTATCCGCCTCTTTTTTATTTTGTTCATATATTACCCTCTACTTTATTGATTCGCGCATCACTTGGCAACTCTACATACCGCACACGCAGCGGTACTCACATTACTTCTCTTCCAGTCTCTTATCTTATCTCGAAACCTAATCACAACACCTATGTGAAAGAATTATTTTATCTTGAGGCGTGTGAGTAATTCAAGTGGTTCTCTCAAAGTTTGCTTACACAGCAGTGCCTACGTAAGGGCATTATTTCTTATATAATACGGTCGGGAGTATGGTAACGAAATTTTAGCTCCTTTAAATTGGAATTACTTACTGACCAAGCACAGCACAGTTTTTTCGTTTCTAACTACTAACTCACATTTATTCTACTCTCCTGTCAACTCTCTCTTGTTTGACCATTATTCTGTACCTAATGTATTTTAAGGCTTTTTGTCGTTTCACCATGCCTCGAACAACCTGTAAGAAGTGTAAGGGAAGGAATCGACACTGAGTCGTCGAATAGCGCTCATCTTTATTATTCCACTTCCACCTGTATTATCCCACCATTTGGCCGATATCTCCTTGCCCGAAATACATTGAATCCCGGATCCTCGACAACTCTTTCATACGTCACAGGACATATCTGCATAACCTGCAAAAACTGCGCCAGGTCGCGCCTTCCTGTATAAACTTTTCTTAATATTATAATTTACCTTCCGTGATAAAATACTTAGCTTACTATCTTCTAACCTCCCAAAATTTTACACATATTTACAAAATTTTATATAGAGCATCAGCTTGCAACAGCTACTGTCGCACGCTATGGCTCACACTATCTATACTTGTCTCGACTTTTTCGGGCAGGAATCACTCGCAGGCCGTGCATGAGTCACTGCTAAGCATGCCTGTTCACACGTGATGTTAAAGCTTCCACAAATGACAGCACGAACTCTATTCTCGGATCGACAAGAGAGACACAACCTACGATGAACTGGAAGCTTTTTTCCCTACATTTTCTGTTGTACCCAACCTCCGAAGTTTTGGAGATCCTCTTCTTACTGCGAAGGTCCACTCTTTCCACTTGCTTGGAGTCTTCTCGTTTCCGTACGTGTTCCGTCCTCTCCCAAGCCACTATCTCTTCAGCGCCGCCTTCCCCGGCCTCCCCATATGATTGTAGCGGTGCGGTTCTGACACGGATGAAGACCTATGCTCGATCACAATTATATCAGGCGGTCCTCTCCTGTGCCTTGTCACTCCCCTCGGCCGCGCGCCTCTGACCGTCCACGTCGGATTCATGCCCTCTCGTCGCTCGGATAAGGTTACCCGCGCAGGACCGCAACACGATTGCGCGATTCGGTACCGCCCTGAAATGCGCGGGCGAGTTCCAAGCGTGCGCCGACGAGTCCATCGGAAAGACGTCTTGAAAGGAAGAGAGTTTAGAGAGGGGCGCGGCATTAGGAGGTTAAGCGGAGGCGGTGGCAATCCAGAAGGTTGCTGTTCCTAGTCAGTGGACTGAGCGGTGGCAGACCAGCTAGGTGCGGAGGCCGGGGCGAGTGGCGAGGGCGAGGGACGAGCGGCGAGCGAGAGGCGTAGGGCGTTATGGCGAGGTGCGAGGGCAGCCGGATGCGTAATGATGGTCGAGGTGTCGAGGTCTGAGGGCCGAGGGCGTAGCGGCGAGGGCGAGGGCAGAGGGGACGGGCGAGTCGGCGGTGGCGATGGGCGGAGGTTGCAGCTGCGCATGGGCGCAATACCGCGACGAGACATGGTTGAGTGTGCAGCCGCGGCGATTATTGGCGCGACGGGCGATGCGGTTGTAGAAAGACGTTGGTCTTGTATCTGGCGAGGGCGGTAGGGCGAAGGAGAGATGGGAGACGGGAGAGGCCGGAGATGGTGGCGCTATGGGCGCACGATGTGTCTGAGGGCGAGAGCGCGGAGGCGGGGCGAGGTGCGAGGGACATGAGGCGAGCTTGGCTGAGTTGCGGGGCTAGGTCTTGTAGGCGAGTGCGCTTAGGTTCTGAGGGCGAATGGCTGGAGGGCTGAGGGATCGTTAGCGGCGTAGGGCGTAGGCGCGAGAGCGCTAGGGCCCGAGTGGGAGGGCGAGGGCAAGGGCGAGGGCGAGGACAGCGCGCGAGGGCGAGGGTGAGAATGAGGGGAGGTTGCCGAGGCGCGGCCGTGGCGGGAGGGTCAGAGGTAGTGAGCCAGGAGACTTGCGCGATGCGTAGCGCGCAGCGGCAGGGCTGAGGGTCTGTAGTGGTCTAATGTGCGCGTCATGCTCAGGCGTCGCAGGGTCGAGGGCTCGAGGCGAGGTGGCTCTGAGGGCGAGGTGTGAGGAGAGCTATGGGGCGGGGGGAGGGGCATGGGCAGAGGGCCGGGGCTGTGGGGTCGAGGTAGCGCAGGGCGACGCGGCTGAGGGAACTGATGGATGCGATGGGGGCAGAAAGAGTTGCGAGAGGAGAGTAGGTGTCGATGCGAGGGCGAGGGTGCGTAGGGTTGGAATGAATGGGTCTAGGTAAGCTTGAGAGGTAGCTGATGGGTGAAGGGTGCGGGCATGGGATAAACGGAAGCTCAGAGATCTGCAGTTAAAGTTGGAGATTTAAGGGGAAGGATATATACGTAGGATAAATTACTTATTGCAATTTATAAGTTAAGATAGTCTTCATCGGGTGCCAGACTTTGGTCAACGCTTGGCAATGAGATTCCTGTGATAAAGGCGGTGGGCTGGAAGAACAAGCTCAATTGTGTTCGATTCAGTGTGAGAAGCTAAACGAATTACTCAAATGTAGGGTGTATGGTGCATTGCTCTAATTTGAGAAAATTGATACTCTCGATAGAACTGGCATTATAAACGGAAAAATGACCTACTTCTTTTGATCAGTAAACGCATCGCATTAGTGGTAAACGATCAGGGACGAGGGTAATTTGGTTTGTAATTAGAGGGATGGAGCTGTATTCCTTTGGATAGGGGGACGGGTTTCGATATACACTTTGGATAGAAATTAAGAAGTATAACTGGATAGGGGGAGTAGGGAGGAAGGGTTGGATAGTCGGAGGTTAATTTCTCGCAGGCATTTGAACAGCAGTAAGGTTGAAATTGGGCTACCTTATTACGCCTTTGGTTAGCGGGGTAGTCAGCATGTAATTTCTTTATAATACTGTTGAATAATGCGTATTATGTCTTGCTTGTGGTAGTTTTTGCGACGCGTGTTGTGCAGTCTAGCCCGCTTTTTGTTTGGTAAGTCTCGGGTTTGGCTACTTGTGGGAGTGAAGTGCGGGATTGGAGAGTCTTTGGTTTGGGGGTTAAGAATAATTCTGTGGTTGTCTTGTTTAGTATTCATATGGGATGAGTCTGTGTAATCATTAGAAAGATTTTGGCAAAGGTAGACGCTTTCTCACTGGGTTTCTTGCCAACACTTGTTTTTCCGTCCGATTGGGGGATTTGATATGTCGTTTCTTTAGCTTCTGTGGCTTAAAATACGGGGAGTAATTGCTATCTTCTTGTTGGTGTAAGGTGGTTATGAAATCTTGAACCTGTTGTTTGTTGAATTCGTTTAGGAGGATTTTAGTGCCTAGTTACTCTGTTGTAGTTTCGGTACGGTTCACGGATATTTTGAAGTATGCCAGATCCTTCTAGTCTTCTTTTCTCGCTATTTTGTTCAAAAGAATTTGGATATTTACGTAGGCTTGTAGAGTGAAGTTGCGGTGTAGCGGTCCCAGCCTGCTTCTTGATATTTTGTATTCATTACTTCAGTCGCTTCGTATATGTGATCAGCTTGATTTAGTGATAATCGAATGTTGTTTCATACAATATTGTTTTCTATACGAGTTGCAGTTTGTCTATCTGTTGTCGTGGACGCGGGAGAGATGTTTGAATTAATTTTGTTGCCGATGTGATAATTATTGTATGTGGTCTGAGGACCAGTTCGTGGGAAGATTTCTACGATGTTAGTGGATGGGATTCCTTTTGTTATGAATATATCAATTACTTTCAGGCAGTTCTCTCTCTCTGGGGGTGATGAGCCTGGATCCCATGCGTATCGTTTGGCATGTAGTCTCTCCACCATGTTACTAATCTTCCTAGAGCTGTCGCTGCCTGTTGATTCTTTCGGAGAACATTTCTTGAAGTAAACATCTTTCCTGGTTCGTAGCATGCAATGCACTACATGCTACTGATCCTACCCGAAAGTATTCGGAACTCGACTGAGTTTAGTATAGGTTATCTTTTGGTTAGGTTGATTTGAATTGAAGAAGATAAAGACACCGTTATGCTTTACAAAGTACTGTTCATTGAAGATGTGGCACGTTATTATCGTAAGACTTTCTTATTTGGGCCCTCGCGGGCGAGCAGGTAAGAACCTAGAGCTGCGGGGCACGATCCCACAGCGGTTCAGGCGGGTACTTTGAAAATATGAGTATATTTGTGTAAATTTTAGGACAAACCTACTATAGGGTCGGAGTTTACTGAGCTGTGTACGCATTGTAGGTAGTTGGACGCTTGTGATTTAAGAATTTGTATATTAATTTCATATTTCTTGTTCTATTCTTTTTTTCGAATAGCTCAAGTAAACAATTTTGTTACCACTATATACACTATATCCTGCTGCTGCTGCTCCTCCTCCTCCTCTTACTACTACGAACTACTACTACTACTACTACTATACTACTAACTAACTTTTTTTGGCGTGTTTCGACGCTAATGCTGACGACAAGAAGGCCCTATCGAATCGCTCATCTTACTGCCTCGAACGCGGTTAGCATATCGGTCGGAGGAGTGGGTGTCTTTGTATTTCCTGTTTCTGATTTGTCATAGCTCCTACGTCCCCTCCAACTGGGTGATTAGGGGTTCAGGAGTGTACTCGTGAGTCTCTTCGTCTTTTTCTTTGTTCAGTATAGTAAGAAAAATTGTGCTACTCTGTTCCAGTTTCTGTTCTTTAGTCATTTTGTTGATAATGGTTCTCTGTCGTTATGTCCTCCCCCAGTTGGTAGGTTGAGGTCGAACCTTAGTTTGTCCATCTACAGAAGTGGAAAGCTGCGTGTTCTGCTGTGTCTTTGGCATGGGCAGTAGCGACATAGGTCATGTAAGTTGGCCATTCTGGAGGTGTAATACCAAAATTACCATGCTTGTCAATTGCGTTGCATGGGTAGTTAAGTTGTATGTTTCGTGTCCCAGGGTTTATAGCTTAAATCAAACCGAGTCATGAAGCTTGGGTGTTGTCCCATGCTCTGCCATTTTGTAAATGATTGTTCCGGGTCGTCTTTTCGTTGTGTCGCCCTCTTGCTTTGTTGTATACCTCTTTCCAGAGCCAGAATGTGTAGTGGCATAAGTCTGTAGACAATGCTGTCTCTGCATAAACTGTTTGTTGCAGATACCATTCCAGCGCCATTTTTATTTGAGTCTGATTAGTTTTGTCTTGTTATATTTACTCTGTGCTGCTTCGCCATATAGGTGCAGCATAGAGAAATATATTTGCATTACAGAGGTAGTATTCCTCTTTCTTGGCTGGGGCCTCCTATATTCTGGCACAGTCTGCTGAGGCGCCGTTGTCTTCTGCTTTTCGGTTACCATATTAAGTGGTGTGCAAGTGAGTCTTCAATCTATCTACCACCCTAGATAATTGACGGCCTTAACGTTTCACTACGTTGTCCTTGATTTTGAAAAGGACAGGTTTGGGTCTTCGTTTTCTGGCAGAAGGACGGCCTTCGTTTTTGTGCTGTGCCGGGTTAGAAGAGTTTGTGTATCCCATGGTCATATACGCGGGTGCGGTTTCCGTTGAACGTGAAGTTTCAGTCGTCTTTCCGGTGACTACCATAGCTAGGTTCTGCGGAAGCGACGAGTGGTCGTCCTTCGGGGTTTGTTTGTCGAGGACTCCGTCAAAGAGTAATGTTCACAGT